>KB722736.1:2785140-2829670 GCA_000349905.1 Volvariella volvacea V23 | reverse complement strand
TTTGAGCCGGCATTATCAATTGATCTGGGTCATAGAGGCGTGTTCAGTCGTCCTATCACCCCCGATACCATTACAAGTTGGGGTGCACCTTCATTTTCTCAACCTCCCTCCCCCATTTCTGAGCGTTTTTGCCCTTCGGTACACCTTGAGTACAGGTTTGATTTCAGTCGGCCCGTAACTCCAGCCACCGCAACTAGCTGGGGACCTGTCTCCGTTACTTGGCCTTCCTCACCCGATTCCCGTAACTCGGAGTTCTCGATTCACCTTGCGAGTCGTGGAATCCACAGTCTCCCGGTTACACCTTCAACCGCAGCTTCATGGGAACACTTCAATGCTTTTATTCCGGGTGTTACGACCTCTGTTTCTGATCACAGCCATGAACATGCCGAGATGCAGGTTGGTGCCACCTCTCTTTTCCGAGCCTTGGATGCGTATGGATGCTGACGTGACGCTATCGCCTTAGTCCGAGGAAGAGGTACCCTTCATAGCCCAGCAGACGTCAGCTGGCGTAGAGAGTGCACCGTCTAGTGAGTTATACTGTTACTTGCTTGTCATTGTAGTATTTACTTCTCATTGATAGCTAACGCAAGTTCTTGGGATTCTTCATCCTACCCGCATCTCATTATCTGTGAGTGAGCTTATGGTAAACCAATGCTAACAACTTATAAGTGGTTAAGACCCTCCCGTGTATCCCTATTTTGACCTTTATCCTACGACTATATCAGGGTGTGAACCTGCTGACTACCCGCACCTGGTCATTGACCCACCCACCGGGGGTAATTTGGATGAGATTGCAGAGCCGGTCGTATGGAAGCACGTTTGGCCTTATTCTACCCCCAGCAATTCTTCACCTCAACCATGGAAACAAGTATGGCCATACACATCTCGACGGGCTGCCCCAGTTGATACCAAAATTCAACCAGCATACCCTTACATAGTTATCTGTACGTCAGCTTCCATGATAACGGGCTTAACTGAATTTTGGCAGATCCGGCGGTATACCCCCATTTTGACCTCTACGCCCCAGGAAGCGGAAGTGGCACTCGCTCGTCTGTTGATTCCCCCGCTGTTTCAAGTGATGAAGAACAGCAGAGAGCCCAGTGCGCCGAGCTGCCAGTTTGCTTGAGCGTCCGGTATCCAAGCCTTGTCATCTGTATGTGATGGCACACTTTAGATATCTAGAGAATCTGACTCCTCCAAAGACCCTACAGTATATCCCTGGAGCCTTGCCCAAATTTATCCCTCCTCCAGCGTTCATGAGACTAGTTTCATTAAGGCATACAAACCATCTGCAGGCATAGCACCGCAGTATCCTATATTTGACATATGTTTGTTAATGTGCCATTTTTCACCTCTGATTGCTCACCGGTTTGCACGCAGATCCTGCTGCCTATTCTGCCATGCATGCCACTGATCTCCAGCAGCAGGAGAGCATTCTCGTGGATGCGCCGGCGGTGTACTCCCTGTCAGGATCAGGTAAGATTTAGGCATGTTCTTCGTCAGCACGTCAGCACTTAACCAGTTTCCACCCAGACGCCATCTCTACGGATACCAACGCTGTCACAACCGACAGGAAACAGCCTGGCCTTAATGAGGGCTTCACCTCTATGATTTCTTCAACAACCAACTCAGCTGAACCATGTGCATCCACCGGATATCCTAATATTGTAGTGTATGAACCAATTGCCCCGCAGGTCAACTTGATTCCCACCGCGTACTCACGGGGTATCACTTACCCAAGCTTCAGCATCTGTACGTCCTATGCAAGTCCCTAGCTTTTTCCTGCATAATTACGTATCGTAGATCCGGCCATTTATCCTCATTTTGATCTCTACCCGACTGTCTTCCCTGCCAATGCATCACCAGCCTACCAACAGGGTGCATCTATCACCAGCCCGCTTCAGACGGTTCCAGGGCGTATACGTTCTCAGTGTATCGAACAAAGCTTGAGTGCTGTCAAATATCCTTTCTTTAATATTTGTAAGGAAGCGTCTTTGTCAATGGTTGGTCGTGCTAATGAAATCAGATCCTGCAGTCTACCCATATTTCGACCTGTATCCGAACGTAGAGCAAGTCACCGCAACCCCCGTGACAGACACGCCAAAAGCCACGAACACTGGTCTAAACTATCCCATAATTGTGCCATGTTAGAACTTTAACTCCTTAGCAAATGCGTAGCTAATACCCGCGCAGATCCTGCCGTGTTCCCGCACTTCGACCTGTATCCCGCAATCTCTTGTGAGGTGTCTTCGACGATTTCTAGGACGATGAGCAGTATACCTCCAACTACAACAATTTCATTAAGCAACCGATACCCGGTTTTTGACCTCTGTGTGTTACACATAGCCTGACTTAAGAGGATAGCGTCTAACTGATCTTCAGACCCAGCTGTATATCCGTTGTTCAACCTGTACCCGACGATCTTTCGCGATGTTAATATCCACACAACTGACAATGCTAGTATGAGCTCTGCAGCTGGAACAAGTTCAGATGTTTTTTATCCAATTTTCAATCTCTGTGAGTAGTTTGAATAGTCGACAATAATCATCTGACCCGCTATTAGATCCTGCTGTGTATCCACATTTTGACATCTATCCACCCAAGTTGGATAAGCTCACACAGCCAATTCAGCTAACAGCGGCGATGGACCAGAGCGGAAAGCCTGCCCTTTTGTTTCGGGAACAGAAAGCACTGCGACCAAGAGTGAAACCCCCGGGCAGGCTAACACACTCAGAGTTGCATGCTATGGTAATGATGGAGCTCGCGCAATCTAGTGGAGTGTTTGGGTTAGGGGAGGGATCACAAGCTCTCGGGGAACGCCCACGCAAAACTCATCGTGACCTTCACAACGAAGTGTTTCTTTTGAGCCCGAGGCCAACACCCACTGGAGGCTTCTTGGATCAAGAGGAGGTTTCTTCACCTCGGGTTTATCGGGGCACAACGAACCCGTATAGGCCAGTTTCAGCTTCGCTCGCACCCCGTCGCCCACCACCCCAACTCCCTCTCCCCGCAACACCAAGCCCACGGAGAAGGCTACCATCATCACCACTGTCCAGTAGCATAAGATTGTCGGCGGCATATGAGGATATGTCAGCACTGATGATAGAGAGTGGCCTTTCACCGGAGAGAGGCCCAGCACCAAGGAGATTGCCAATCGGTAATTATGAAATCACAAGACAGGCCGCGCCAAACACGGAGTCAAGATCGCCTATTACCGGGTCACCTACAGCTGGGTCAGGCGCAACATCTAGCTTGACACGAACAGGTTCATTAGCCTTGCCGCGAAATCCACGACCAGCTGTCGATCCAGAACGGAAATTAAATCGATCGTTGTCATCTTCTAACCCACGTCCACTTCCAAAGAAGCGGGAAAGCTTGGTCCTCCAGCGAATCAAGGAGCTTGATAATGCCGGTGAGTGTGAGTGTTAGCAGGTGCGTAGTTATTAGACTAATTGGACATTGTAGCCAACAACGGGGCCGAGCCTCCGCGAAAGGTTTCTTTGCCATTACGCCTAGGTGTCACCCCCAGGGCGCTCGATCGTTCACGATATCCCTTCGCTTCATGATTTTCATGGGAGAAAGCAAAATACTGAAACATCCTCTGTATTACACCCAGAATGACATCTGCCTATGCTTTGTGACTCGAATCATCTCAGGAAAATGACATTATGTGGACTGATTAGGATCATGATCACCACCACTTTCTGATGCATCAGCAGCAGTGGCTGTTTCGTATGAAGGAGGATTTTCCGCATTCAGTGCACGGCCCGCCCCCGGCATCGTTGGTGGGTCAGAGGAGGATGGTAGAGGTGAAGCACCCTGTTGAGCGGCAGATGATGACCGTGTGGCTCTGAGCTCCTTCTCCCGCTCATCGTTGAGTTGCTTCGACCTCCTATCATCCATAAAAGCTAGTTTTACCTGCGTGATTTAGTTAAAAGATCTGCCATCTATGTTGACGCAGACCGTACATACCTTAGCTGCGGCTGCTTCAGCGGCTGCCTTTTCTTCTTGCTTTGCGCGTGCAGCCCGTTCTGCTTTCTCATCCTCTCTTAATATATGTTCCTTAAGGATAGCAGCCCCTATCTTCAACTCGTTCATGCGACGAGAGTTAAATACATAATAAGGCTGAAAATTTTCAACCTGGAGTAGGCCAAAGGAGATCAATACAAAAGTGTTATGACGTCTTGCAGTAGGACATAACTTGTGGACGAAATCCAAGCTGTGTGACGAGTGGCACACGTGAGATATCGACAAACGAAATCCAGGTAATAACTGACTTCGATGGCATATTCCAGTGCTCCCTTTGGATCCATTAAATCCCGCTTGATGACCGAATTAGTGGGTTTGAATCGTTGATACTTAAGATTGTCGGGTTCACGAAGTAGGTTCTCGGCAATGAGCGACAACGTCTAGAAAGGTTGACATATCATGATCAACGCTTATCACCCTAGCAGAAATAAGGTGGCATATGCAACCTCAGCAGGATATGTACTTTCAGAGAAGATAGTGCCTGCTCCTTGGAATTCGGTCGGACAATACCAGGGTCTATGAGTCTTCGAAACTTCTGGCGTTGCTCATGTTCTGCAGCAAGCTGAGATGCAGATGGCTGGACTGGAAGTGCCTGCAAACGCCGTTCAGCTGCAGCAAGCATTGAGCTTGAGGCTGCGGAAGGTGTAGTAGGGGAAGAAGACATGACTGCAATTAGAGGCCTGCATACAGCCAACAGCCTCAAGGTGTGGGCTACGTATTACGTAAACACTACAAATTCGGAGACCGCATTCTACAGGTCCTGCATGGTATCAGGTGGGGAAGCTCGGTCGCCCGGCCACAAATCAGCCTCTGAGGAGCTATCGCTACTCCAAGCGTACACAGGCGTTTCGTCGCCCTTGTGTACTGGTAAGTTGTTGGACTGGAAAGGTATTGTTAGATTGGACAACGACGCTGTCCTCAACCGCGAAAAGAAGCTGTTTGATGGTGTCTTGAGCTTTGGAGGTGCATGCAAGTGCGAGTGCTCTGCTTCTGCAGGCTCAGTGTCCAGTTCATCTGGTTGCAACAATTCAGATGCCCATTTGCGTCGGATTGTTGTCGAGCGTAATGGATCATGGTGTTGATCCACAGGGGTATTTGTACCAGAGTTGGATTGTGGGGAAGTATGTCCTCGTTTGAAGAACCATCGTGTACCACCGGCGAATGCAGCTTCCACGTCCGTATCGACTGATAATGGGTGATCTGACCCCGTTGCATGGGGCGAGGGAGATCTATAGAGCGGCTCTAAGTGTCGATCTCCATTTTGTATCCTCTCGGGATTGCTATCCCTTCCTAGAGGTCGCGGAGACCTGGATTTCACCTGTTGGCGAACAATTTGCCGACCAAGCAGGATCTGTCTCTCAAGCCGCATTCGGTTGTGAATCATGTGGAGCTGCGCATCACAAATTTAATCCATCTGACTCCTGGAAGTATGCTAAATTCCTACCTTGGGCCAAGCTACTAGCTGGCCTACTTGCATCATCCGCGCCAGTTCTGGAGGGTCAGGATCGCTGAGAAGACGGAGCCAATCCTGACGCGTGTCAATGAGTGTGATTTAGTGAGTGCTATCACCTTACCCGGACGCGCGTTTTAGGCCATATCCTTTTGGTAATTGTGATTGTAGGCCATTGCATATGGAAAGGGATACTTACGTTACAGCGCCATCGAACCTCTGCAGGAATACGCTGGACCAGTCTTGACCCAATAGTTGGGGAAGTAATTCGAGATCACGGATAACTTTAAAATTCTTGGTGAGTTCATGCTTCAGCCATTGCTCTGCGGCCGAAAGGATGAAGTTTCCTCTCCAGCCTACAGACATGTGAACAGGCAACCAAAAGGTCTGATCGAGACACCTACCCTTATTTTTTCGATGAGCTACTGGTTTACCAGCGGATCCTCGTGGAGCGAAAAAGAATAAGTGGACGTGTGGGTTGACTTGGGAGACAACGGGGTGTGTAACTGCAGTAATGCCAGATCAGCCATAGACAGAAAATGTGTAAAGCATGCAAGAATACCATTGAAATAGAGGTTTAATGCTTGTACAGGGATATCAACTCTGGAAACAACTTAATTGCCTATTCAGACATTAGCTGACTGCTTACCTGAGTGACCCATCTTTAAATCGACTCCCCCAGTTCCACGGCACAATGCACCCAGATTTGAGTTTTTGCATTAAGACAACGGGGTTCAATATCCCCGGCACGGCAGCGGACGCCAACAATGCCGTCCAAATAACAGTGTCGGGAGCGGTGATGTAATTAAGCAGTTTGGTAGGCCTGCAATCATAAGGCTTATGATAAGTGAGCAAAAGATAGTGAATCCTCACGAGTGGCGATCTGCGGGGATGACAGATATGTTGAGGATACGACCCGTCCTTAAATAAGCCTCTTTAAAAGTCATGGAGCCCCGCGTAAACCATGTACACTATTTTTCGTGGTTGGAGTGAAAGTTACTATACGAGGGAGAGGAAAATACCTTTCTGGCCCATCTATTGAAGCATGAGAAATGTCGTGTTACCAGAAAATGGCAACTTACTGAACGCTATCGAAACGAGCACCAGTCCTCCAAAACCGTTGAAACCAAACCGAAAAAGGCTCCTCACAAGCAGTGATCATGGTCGCCAATTCAGGAACGAGAATATGTCGAAGTTCGTCGTCGGTCCTAGTGCACACCAGAGCTGCAATAAGACCCCCTGCGCTTGTGCCAGTAATCACCCTGGGCAATAAGCCAGCATCCAGGAAGGCCTTCACCACGCCAAAGTGATCTTCATGGTGTGAATAACCCTGCCAGCAGGTTTGGGATGCAAACTTACAATAACCAAACGACGCTCCACCAGATAGACAAAGAGCAGTAATCCCTGGAGCCAGAGGCGTTGTCAATTAGAGGGCAAGCTGACCGAACCAACGTCGACATACCGAGGTTGGTATTGGCTGATTTGAAGAACTTCTTCTTCTCTTCGGGGCTTAGATCCGGTGATTCCCTGATGAATTGCAATGCCTTTTCTTGCTCGTCGTGATACGCTAAACGAATCGTAGTTGGTGAAATGCGCACGAAAAGTGGAAAAAAACCTCACATTCTATTAGGTCCTTGGTTCCAAGATACGTCTGATGGTCAGTCAGTGAGCAGTGAATATATCAGAAGTAGGCGTGGACAACGCACTTCACTGTACAACCTAGGGGTAGGTCAGCACCTGAATAGAAAAAAAGATGCAGTGAGCGTACCGAGGGGACTCTACACCTGCGAAATTCGATCGTATGCACGTTTCCAAGACGCCGAGACAGCCCCGCGCATCGTTTTTCTCGCGCAATGTCTTCAAAGACCGTTTTACCTGGGTTACAAATGGCCTCATAAGGATGAAGTGTGCGACGATACACGATAATTGACCTTGCGAATTAGCTTCCAGTCGTAAAATGGGTCCTCATCGACCCTCTGCCAGTCATCGAACTGGAGGAACTTGTCCAGGGCTGTAGCTGCTTCCTGCCACTCCTAATACAAGGTCAGAGACGATAAAAAGCACGGTTAAAGCACCGGACCTCGTAACTTTGTGCTGCTCGCAGCTTCTTCCTTAACACACCCTTTTGGCCACGCCCTATCCAAGGCATGAACTAAGATTATCTGAGGTAATAAGGGCAACCCACATGCCGTAAACCACTCCTTTGTATTTACCAGCTGTCGTATGAGGACGTATAGCCCGAATTCTGCTGCAATGAACAAGAATATGAATACCTAATACTCTTAATTCAACGAGGGAATGGAGAGTAATGAGTGGCGTACCAGCAGCGGCCATCTCAGTAGCAGGAATGACCAGTCTCTCTTCTTTGGGAGCTTCTTCTCCCGTTTGCTTCTTCTAATTGATATCGCAGGCGGTAAGGACGTGGGGCAGGAATTGGGTTCGTGGCATACCTTCGCACTCTCAGATTGATTGGAGCGAAGTCCGACAAGGCGGAGACTTTGCGTATACGTGACCCAGGTGGAAGTGGAGTGGTGGGGACGGTCGGTGAGCCGGCGGGGTCAGTGAGAGGCTCATGGACGAAGTCGTCTGCCTGAAGAGCATCTGCGAAGGCCTGGATGTGGCTGGACTGGCGTCAATGGTGGGGGATGGGATGGGCTGAGTTTGACGCACGATTCGTCGAGGTATCCAGCGTTGAGCAGGGCATGTTGCATGGCGTCGGGGGACATGGCTCGGACTCGGAGATTGACAGGGTTAAGCACGTGCAAATGCAAGTGCGGGGTTGCCACAACGCCCGTCAACACTTTCCATCCTCCCATGCCGTACACATCCAGACCCCTGCCCTGCCGCCATCTCTCTCTGTGTCTCCCCCTGCCCCTCGCCTTTCCAACAAGCGCCCACGCTCTCCCCCTCCATTCGCCTGTCCCGCATGCCGGAATTAACCTCCTCATCGTTTTCGTCATATTGGCCTGTTTCTTCCTTCTCACTTTCTCGCTCAAGCAGCTATTCATCCAAAGCAGGCGCATATGCGCGGTCCAGCCAGCCAGTTCGGTCGTGGATCCATCCAGACCTCTGCCTCGCTCGCGTCCCTGGAGCGCGACAACTCCTGGAATAATTGTTGGCTTATTGGGCTCGCCGTACTGGGAAACTCGACTAGGCGACCATCGTCAATTAAAGTCGCATCCGGGGTCATACTCTAGTCAGCCGCAAAAAAAACCTGGTTCCAGTGGCTTCACAGTTCCCACGAGCAGGAAGACGTCGCGGGATTCTGATCAGACTTTCACTGACAAGAAAACTAGGCATTCTCGCGTCCACAAAGTTATTTTGCCAGTTTATCCATCCAAGATATATTCGAAAAAGGTACGACCTAGCTCCTTACCTAGCCATCCAAGTACAAAGCTGGCAAGATTTGAACGACCACGAAATTCCACGTTCCCACTATATCGACGGCCCAGTTGGCTCGAAAACCCTCCTGCTTCTTCCTTGAGATTGGTAAAGTCCTCGAAGAATCCCGAAATTCCTTTGCCCCTCTCAGATGCCCCCCTTCTCGCACGAGCCAAGTCTTTGGATGGTCTCAAGGCCGATTCACCTACTACGACAGTTATCAGCCCGCCTCAGTCACAAGACCAAACCACTTCAAATCCTTTTGTACCCTCGGGAACTGCGTCGTTCGTGCCTACATCCTATATTCGCCAGCGACCGTCGCGCCTAGAGTCGATATTTGAAGAGAGTTCTATGATTTTCGATGATGGACCCAATCCCGATTGTTCTTGGCCATATGACCGCGGCCCACGAAATCCATCGCCCACACGAAAGCCGTATGCATTATTTTCGACCGTATTGGGTGAGGGGCTTGAAGACGCAGGGAATGAAAGTGCCACGCCTCAAATCTCCCCCACACTGTCGTCATTTCCGAAACCTCCATCTAGTCCGATCCTTCCTCAGGGCGAGAAAATGTTCACAAAGGAATACCAGAGCGTCAGACACAGTCCTGCCTCGAGGCCATCTCCACTGCGCAAGATGAGACAGCACAACTCTCCTATGTCAGGCTCAGTACTGAACCACGATCACTCTGAACCCAATCTGGCGGAACGACGAACCAGCGATTCTCCAGGTAATAATTTCGGCAATGACAATGACCCGAATGGCATTCTAGGCATGATACGGGAGCTTGTGGAAGAAACGAACGAATGGGACTCGAGTTTATTTATGAATGAAAACTTTAAGAATATGATTCAAGAATCCAAGTTGTGTTTGCGCCCCCAAGAAACCGTCTCAAGATCCTTTTCGCAGCCTAATGTCGTGGAAGCCAGTGCAGGCCAAGAAACCACGCCCATAAGGTCAATACGGTCAAGCACCGACTTAGTGTTCCCTTTCTGGGAAGGCATGAGTTTGACGGAATCGATCCATGGGTGCGTGGTCCAGTCTGGAGTCCCGAAGTACCTTGACCCCTGTTGACAGCAATGAAGTTGGACTTGCTTGGTAATAGTCGATTCAGGGGTGTTAAATTATAAGAACACGAGTATTGTTTTAAATCAGAGGATTAATTGTGTACATTTTGCACTTTATTGAGCCATTTCTTCAAATTGATTTGAGCCGTTTTCTCGATGCACCTTTTGATCTCCTCGGGATCAACAGAACACCGATACTTCGTAAATTCGGGAGAAATGGTCAACGAAGCAGCTGCAACTGGAACAAATATATGTGCTGCAATTAGCGACTCGAACGCCTGCAAACTGGTCGTCAGTCACAGCAGGAAGAGGGGTAAGAAATCACAAACGCGGGATAATACATCACGAGTGCATTTGACCATCCCAATGCTTGCACCATTCACTTGAACAAGCGCAGCCAGCGATGTCCGTACTTGCTCCTGGAAGTAGTCGTATAACATCTCGAAGGTGAACGATAGGTGACCAGCTGCATCCGCGTGCACAGAAGCAATTAATAGACACAGGGTGGGATAGGATAAGGCTGCAATCGCTCATTAGAATGCATGCAATGCAATAGCTCTTATACTCACTGTGCAGATATGGATAATGGGGTCTCATACGTTGAGCAGTCATAACATTCATCAACAACTGTGGGGTTGGAAATGGGAATGATGGTGTGAGCTTGGCTACGAGGTGCATCTGGGAGTATAAGCAATATGGAAAGGGACTTTTTGTGTAGAACATACTAGTAAGCGCATCAACACTCGTCCATCTTGTACGAGACCGAATGTATCCCTATACAGGTCTTGGACCGATTGAGATTGCACAAAAGCGTTCACAGCCGCTTTCCACCAGGCTTGCCAGGTTGAAGCAACGTTATTGTTGACCCCAATTAAATCCACGTCTACAAGCAATATCCGACGCGTAATCCCGAGCCAATCTTGAACATGTGCTGGGGAAGATGATCGGATTATCCTGCCAGAAAAGCGACTTTTGACTCGTTTCTCCAACATATTGTTAGCGTCAACTCGAGCGGTCACGCCTATGACCGCAATTCCTTTGTTGCCAGCGTCAGCTCGACAACTCTGCGCGGTATCGAGCAAGCAATAAAGTAAAGATTGCCTCGGATGTAGTGCGAACAACTCGAATGCGTCCAGGATAACGACTGTCGGTCGAGATAGCGTGGGGAGCACAGCAATCAGTGCGGGAAGATGAGAAGCTGGGGGAAGAGATACTGAGGGAACATCTGTTGGCTTCTCATCTAGAGAAGGACCAAGGAAAGGGTTGTCCTCAATATCCATTTGAGGTTTTTGTCCATCTTCCGGTTCTTCGTCGTCGTCTCGCAAGAGGAATGTTGAGCCCGTCTGCTTTGTTAGTTGATATGCAATTTCCCGCATTGCAAGGCGATCGGTGCGTTGAGCCCAACCACATAAGCGGATAATAATGACCTTGTCTCCCAATCCCTCCAATTGTTCCTCTAGGAGCTGAATAATGGAGATATGTATTCACAACCAATTGATACAGGTAATACATACTCGAGATTTCCCTGTCCCTCTTGGACCCATAATGAGGCAGCTATTCCCTTCGCCTCGATTTACTGTACCGTCCAAGAGGTTTTTCAACTGGTTACACGCGACCTCGTTCATCGTTGGCCCATCATCGTCTTTGTCACCCAAGCCGTGAAACAAGGGAGGTCTTCTCAAGGCATTCAAAATATTTTGTTTCTGCCGAATGAGACACGGACTGAATTCGGGGGGAAGAGAGCGAGGCAGCTGATCTGCTGAGATGGTCGGATGGGATGGTGAAGAGCGTATTTCAACGGCTTGCAACACCAGTCTCGGCGTTTTGCCTTGTGGTGGCATGAAGTCAATATGGGGGCATGAGCAACGTCACACTCACGTGTGGTGACGCCTGGCATTTTACTTGTACCACCACATGGGCTTTACTGGGTATGCTACTAGCCCCAACTCGGAGCTGACACTAATCAACACGCTTAGCTTGGCTCGTTGGGTAAATGCCCCGACATCGGGTTTGGAGTTGATTAAGGACAATATTATCAGTAACCACAATGTAGGCCAGAATTTAGGTGTCGTTCAGCACTGCCTGATTAACATGAACAGGGCGCACAACGCGCAGCCTGGAATATTTCCATCAAGTCCTATCGGTCAACTTTAGGACAGATCCCAGGGCTCACCATCTCTGCAGAGCGCTCGATGTGTGTGCTCACGATGGACGAAAACACATTTGTGCTCCTCGATGACCCTGCCGCACCATCCAGAGCTGATGTCCTTGCAGCAGCACCACAAGGACAGGAGTCTCTATACTTGCAGGGCCCGCCGCATTTCCGGTCGACCTTTATAACCGTCAAGCCACGCCACGCTCTGGACCAATTGTTGTCGCAACTGCGGCCGCGCTGGATCTCCGTACGATCCGGACCAACTACCGGCACCCAGGGCGCTCAAGCCGGACCCCAATTGATAGTTGAAGGTTATGTATTTTCAATTGGGACCGACTGGCTAGTGAGAGCCGGAAATGTAATGCTCGCTGGTGGTGGTGTAAGAGGGTTGCTATTAGAAGTAAGCAACCAGGCAAGCCAGCAGTGTAGAAGCTTAATGTCCTTTCCAGGTGGAATACCTACCGTGCCCTGCCTTGGCTTCTGATGGCATGGATACGCCGGAACTGCTCTCCAATCTCTTGACTTCCCTCCTTCCCACTGGGATGAATGACAAGATTCTTGCGCTGACGTTTGGGGACGAGCAGTGGGAAGAGTTGTTGTGGAACCGTGAGGAAGAGATCGGGTCGCAGCCCGTGGAAGAAGAGGAGGATTGCTATGTATATGGCTACAAGGATGTTGCGAAAGCACAATGGCGGGATTGGACTGGGGTAGACAGGGACCGACGTTCAGCATATTTAATAATTGGTGCACTGAGATCTGAGGGGATGTTGTAGCGAGACTTCGGGGATTAGTTTAATAGCCGTGTCGGCGTTGCAGTCCGTCGGTCGATCGTGATTCTCGTCCACGGCAATGGCCCTTGCTGGCTTGGTCCGAGCCTGCATCCAAGTCACTAAATCCGACAGTTCCCCATCCACAACAAGGAATGCACTCTTCTGTTCCCCACACTATATCATGTTTTCCGGCCCTCGTCTCGTAGCATCTCCCCCCTCATTTGTTCGATGTCACTCTGCTGTAGCGGCTAATTTCTATCGTAACCGCCAACTCGAGCTTTATGCATCCAAGGAGGCCAAACGCCTCACCCTGCGTCAGCTCGTTCGTATTCTTGGTTTTGTGATCACCCCGACCCTTACATGCACCTTAGGTTTTCTTTGGAAGATCTATGGACGAGGAGCGCCTGCTCAAGGTCTGATCTTATTGGCCCAAGACTCAGATCCCGTGGCTTACTCCTTCAGAGCGCTAATTATGTGCGCACAGAATTACCTGTCCGTATCGCTCACCGCTTGCGTGATATCCAAGCATTACCCTACGTTGTTGTGACCCAAGAAGGCGTGGCCAAGGTCTATGAGGTAGGCAGCACGGATAATGTTCGCCGAATCCTAATCGTGTATCTTTCCCTGGAAGCTATACTGGATTGCATTTGAAAGGTTTGTTCCTTTTCCTTGTCTTCGTGAAGAGGGGTGAAACTGCTGCTCAGACTTCGCCAATACCCACCAATCACAAACCTTGAAGAGAACGAAACATTTTGCCATTTCCTTGCCAGTATTCTGAATGAACAGTGGGTTGAGCTATTCCTTTGGGCTTTAGTCGTCCGTTCGCTCACAGCCCGCGCTGTTTAGTGCAACCGTAATACCTAGTCTTTCTTTAGGTCTTTCACTGGCATCACCGTTTCTTCCACCTGATCAACTTGACTCGTTTATGCGCCGCATGCTTGTATCTCGAATATCCCGTCGTGTATTGGCGGAGCATCATATTGCCCTCACAGAGAACCTCACCGGGAGACCACATACATCCGGGCAGCCACAAGTTGGAATAATACATACCGGGTTAGATGTCCGCAGGAGTATAAACCGTTGTGTTAACCTACTGCGCGAGCGGCCTGCTTGCTTGGAAGATCTTCCGAGTGGACTAAAAGTAAAGGCTTGGCCAGATGTCATCGTAGACGGACATCTGGAGACCCGGTTTCCGTATATCCCGGAGCATCTGGAGTACGTGACTCACTCGTACCAGAAAGATGAGGCTACATTGACTGGCGCAGATATATCGTCTTTGAGCTTCTCAAGAATGTGGGTTTCACTGATGTGCTCAGCAGTGATGTCACGGTTAATTCCTCTCATAGGCGATGCGTGCCACAGCAATCAAACATTCCGATATAGATCCACTGCCTACCATTCAGGCAACAATAGCTGCTGGAGAAAATGATGTTGGGATTCGTATTTCAGACCAAGGTAATTTTTATGTCATATAGAGGACTCAAACAACTCAAGCGGTGTACAGGTGGTGGACTTTTGACACAGCAAAATCGAATTAAGACACCATCTGACCTTTTTTCATTCTCCCATGTACGAAACGCCGCCCGTTTAGAACAATCACGGTTAGGTGCCCTGCGTACTATTAGCTCGAGCCAGGAGGGCATGTGGGCAACAGTTGGTGAACAGGTTGATCGATGGCAAACAAATGCCTCTGGTAATACACCGAATAACGCGGACGAGTCTAAGCTTGAGGTACAACCCCGGATAGGAATTGGACTGCCGATGAGCAACATCTTTGCAACGTACGGGTCTACATCATCTAATGAATCAACTATTAACCGTACCCCCAGCTACTTTGGCGGATCGTTGGAGCTGGTGTCTTTAGACGGTTGGGGTAAGTTGCATTTTTATACATATGTATTGGCAATGTAGATGGTTTGATGTGTTACCAACAGGAACTGATGTATTTTTGCGGCTCCCGAAATTGGTTCGTTACAGCATGTCCTGCCGGGGCTGTGGGCTGACCAGTGCTTTTTTTCGTCAGGGTACGAATCTAGAAGGTATAGAGGTATAGCACACCTCCCCGCTCGAATTGGAGACAGTGAGCGACGGGCTGAATTGCACGTGTGTGATCGATTGAACCAGCACCGCCTCCAGGCCGGAGCCTGGGGCTCTGGTCAAAGGCTTTAGGCATTGGCTCTGGTGATGGGCATTAGAGCGAGATACTAGGAATGCTGTATATTTAGGTTGTATATATTTGCTTGGACTGGAACATGAGCAGGTTGTCACGATGTTGTGCTGAGTGGGATAGGCGAGATGCTGGAGCAATCTTATCTGATGCCAGGGTCGCGAGCACTGCGGCACTGCCAACCGAGCCGATTGCCCTGGGCTGATGGAGTGCCCAAATATGACTTAGGCTCCTTAGAGGCACGTCTTCTCTTTGTCTTCCGTCTCCAACCTTGCCAATCTCCCTCCTCTCACCCAACCTGTCCCCAATGTACGATAACTTCAATCCTCCTCCGTCACCCCCACCACCAGCTTATTCTGAACAAGAATTCGACCGCAAAGTCTCCACTGCCCTCCAGGTCTCTCTCGCGACACCACAACCGCCAGCTACAGGAGAGGTTTGGGAAGAATGGGATGAGGAAGCCTACCAGTTGGCTGCATCGAGGTTGGCTCAGATTAACGCAAGTACAGCCAACGCATCCTCGTCAAATAGGAATTCTTTTGGACCGCGCCAACCTCGGGGCGTTGAACCCTTGCGAATCGCCAAAAGAGCGCCCATGGCCTCACCGCCGCCATCCTCCAAGCCGCGGCCAAGTTGGTATGCAGAAGCCGGATTGGACTCATCAGCATCTCAGGCAGGACCGAGTTCAGCAGTCCAGGGTACGCAGTCACGAGTCTTGAGTGCTCGCCCATCCCCTAGTCCTGCACCAATTCCTCAGCCTGTGCATCACGACATACCGGATGATGATTCATCGGAAGGTCATTCCCTTCCTCCACCTCCATTCGCGCCTGTTGCCCCACCGCTAGACGGTCCTCCCTACCAGGCACATCAGTCGCCGCCGCCTTCTCCCTTAAGATCCCCACCGATAGCATCGTCCCCTCTACCTCAAAATCCACACTCTCCTTTTAATGCTTCATTTGACCAACGAATACACCAACAATATGCATCAACTGTACAGCCCCTTCGACAAACTTCTCCGCTTCCCCGAGTGATCCCAAGGCAGCAAAGTCCTGTTGCGATTCAACCTGTCAATACAGGCCATCAACGGTTGATTCCACCTCTGACTAGAATGGATTTCAATCCTTCAGTTGCATATACCCCTACTCCCGGTCTTTCTGCTCCCCAGCAATCACAAGCGCCCGTGAATCCTTCAGAATTTTACAAGTGAGTGCATACCGAGCATATTGCTGATCTTCACTATATTAATCATTTATTTATTTTAGCACTGCTGTATCTGCCCATCTTGGCACACCTAATCTTCCTCAACGATTTGCGTAAGTGATTCGACCTATTTTTAGAGTCCAGGACTCCTGACGCCCAATGTTCTCCCAGTCCAAAGCCCCCAGTCAATGGAGGCGGATTATATAACCCATCTCAGCCAGCCTACATGCGTCCACAGCCCCAAGCCGTGCAGATGCAACATTCCGGCGGATACTACCAGCCGCCAGGGGTAGCACAAGCCTGGCCCCCTCCAGCACCCCGGTCTCAAACTATGATACCAGGAGGCGTCCCTTATCAGCAACCTTACCAATACCCAGCATATAGCTACGGCGGCAACGATCGCTGGGCGGCTTCGGAGCAAGATTTTACAAGAAATTTCCAGTAGTGTAGTGTAGCCAGTGATTCCTTAGACCTAGCTAGTACTCAGGTTGTAATGTTTGCATCGTGGATTGGAATATGTGTACTTATGCGACCTTTATCTGGGTCGGGTGAATCTATAGTATTTATTTGTGCCAATTACGACTCAGGGTCCTGTAGTTGCGGAGACAATGTTGATAGAGTGATGTGGCTTGGCACTAATCCAGCTCTCCCTCGATCGCCTGTTGACAATGACAAGCTCGTCTCGTCCTAGTCTCCCTCAAGTCCTACGTCCTTCAGCTTCTAGGCAAACCCTACAGTCTTCCCAACCTGCCAGCCCCCAACCTTCCAACGGAAAATCACCCGATTGTGAGTATTGCTACAAAGAAGTCCGATGTAATTCCTCACTCACAAGCTCAATCCCCAAACTCGTTGATGCAGATGTTTACTTTGATAGAAACTCTACTGGGTTCTCGGAGGAGGCTTTGGCAAAGGCAAAGGCAGCCCAATTGAAGCTAGAGCATTATTACAAGGTTGCAGTTGATTCCGCGATCGAGCGTAACTCGAGGTGCACCCTCTATCCTCCATTTTGCGATTGTGATCTAAACCCGTGCTTGCCTAGGCGCGTTGAATTAGAGAGACGACTGCAGAGTGAAGTTATAGCTTCAGATGTCAGCAAGCAGCGTCAGTTGCAACAACTGGGAAAGAGGGAGTCTACATTCTTGCGCCTCCGGAGGACGAAGCTTGGATTGGACGACTTCAGAACGGTCAAGGTCATTGGGAAGGGTGCATTTGGCGAGGTGAGTGTCCGCAAAGCTCTGGAGCTCTGCACATAACCCCCACCAAACGCTCTGCAGGTCCGACTGGTGCAAAAGATTGACACGGGTAAAATCTACGCAATGAAAACCCTCAAGAAAGAGGAGATGCTGAAGAAAGACCAGGTATTTCTCTGAAATGGCTTCCCTCTTCTAGCATATTCTCAATCCACGCGTAGCTAGCTCATGTACGGGCTGAACGCGATGTCCTCGCTGAATCAGATTCACCTTGGGTCGTCCAACTTTACTATTCTTTCCAAGATCCCTCCTTTCTATACCTCATCATGGAGTTCCTTCCTGGTGGAGATCTAATGACTATGCTCATCAAATACGATACATTCTCTGAGGATGTGACTCGCTTCTACATGGCTGAATGTGTATTAGCTATTGAGGCCGTACACAAGCTTGGCTTCATTCACCGGTATGCCTTCGTCACTTGTCCTGCGAGAGGGTCCCTCATGTCCAACTTCGTCAGCGATATTAAACCCGATAACATCTTAATGTAAGGAATGTCTGCGATATCTTTGCCCCCACCACCTAATTACAGTATCAGTGACAAGGATGGGCACATCAAGTTGAGCGACTTTGGTCTTTCGACCGGGTTCCACAAGCGTCACGATTCTTCCTACTACCAGCGCTTACTGGAGTCAGCTCAAGGCACTAATACCCCCTCTACAGCTCAAGCGTCGCGTAACAGTGTTACGGTCGACTCCATCAATTTGACGATGACGAGCAAAGACCAAATTGCTACCTGGAAAGCCAATAGGAGAAAGTTGGTGAGTACAGGCTCTGCTGTATGAAAGTTTGAAATCACACAAAGAGATAGGCCTATTCCACTGTTGGAACCCCTGATTACATTGCACCTGAAATTTTCCAACAAAAGGGCTATGGCAAGGAATGCGATTGGTGGTCTCTTGGTGCTATAATGTTTGAGTGTCTCGTTGGATACCCCCCATTTTGCTCCGAATCTACGCACGAAACCTATCAGAAGATTATACATTGGCAATATCACCTCGGCTTTCCTGACGACGTTCACCTCAGTCGCGAGGCTGAAGATTTAATCCGCCGGTAATGTCCTTGTATCGATGTATGCTACTATCCTGACCGCGTTGTCCGTCACTAGACTCATTACTTCCGCCGACAAGCGTCTTGCCGTGGATCAAATTAAGAGGCATCCCTTTTTCTATGGAGTTGACTGGAACACCATCCGCCGAATTGATGCACCATTTGTTCCACACCTGCGTTCTATTACCGACACATCCTATTTCCCTATAGACGAGCTCTCTCAAGTACCAGAAGAGCCGCCTAGAGACGCAAACGGCTCCAGCAAGGATCTTGCCTTCCTTGGGTAAGTGTGGGATGGTGTCCTCTTGACCGGTATTGACATCCGGTTTAGGTATACCTTCAAGAGGTTTTCGATATCCTCTCACGCCTTCTAGATCCCAGGCAGGTACTAGGGATCGATTCTGTTGTATGTATTATGCTTTAGCAATGTGAAATAGTCTGTGTGTACATTGTCCACCGGAAGCTGCCATACAGGATCCGCTGCAAGTGTACATCCTATCAAATTCACAAGCCAAAGCGATGCAAAATTGCAAATGGACGAAAGCCGAAAGAAATATTGCAACATCTCTGCTGCCCGAGTACATCGCTCGATCAATACGGGTAATTGCCGCTGCCCTGCCAGGCTCTTGAAGCCTGTTCAGCAGCTGGGTGAACTAATTTTAGTACCTCACTGTCAGGATCAGACGTGCTGTCATACCTTCGCGTTTTGCCCTCTCTCTGTCTACCCAATCAAGCTTGCCAATTCATTGAGTGCAGGGCTACTTGAATTGCAATAATTGAGAGCTTACCCCTTTCGTTTCAACTTCACGGTCAATGAAGGCGCCAGCGAAACCAGCTCTGGCATAGAGTAAGACGCCAAACACTGACAGCATAGTAAAGATAACACACAGAATTTCCTTTGCCGTGGCATGATCACTGGGATGACCATTTGCAGCTGCGTGCTTTTCGTACGCCTTGGCGGCCTGGAGGGCTCCGAGTTAGACAAGGGAAGTAATGGTGGGTGGTGCACCTACCTCGAAAGCAGCGGCACCGGCGATGAGTTCGTGGGACCACTCGGCTTCGTGTCTGCCGTGGTAATATTGCGCTTGTTGTGAGTCGTTGTCGAACCAGCCCATGCTAATGAAGAATAGGATCTGAAGTTCAAGTTGTGGACTGGTAGGGATTATATATGTGCGGGCTGGACTAAGATTAGACATGGCGATGCGTGTGCATTCCATAAGGAGCCCCCAGCGGGCTTCTCTGATCGCAGCAGTCTATTTTCTGCTGCTTTATTTTCAGACAGGCAATTCGAGCCGCTGAAAGGCCTGCACGATCTCCGAGGCCCACTCTTACGTAATCGTCAATTTGCAACAACACCCCAAGCTTCGTGCAAGTCGCCCATGGCGTCCTCTATCATCGCGGCAGGCTCCTGGGACTCACTGCCCACATCACTGACCCCATGGGTGTAAGCGATCAGCTTTCGCACGAGAAGTATACTAATCTCATTCCAAGTTACGATGTCATCCAGAGCATGGGCCACACTCAGATGACCCCTGTTCAGGCATCTACTATACCGCTGTTCATGAAAAATAAAGACGTAGTAGTTGAAGCCGTCACAGGATCTGGAAAGACTCTTGCATTTGTCATTCCTATTCTAGAACGTCTCATCCGGAGGGAATCAAGGCTACGCAAAAACGACATCGGCGTCCTGGTAATAAGTCCCACCAGGTCAGTCAATCCAATGGCTGTGTTGTGCCTTTGTGACTTGACCCTCGAGGCAGGGAACTGGCCACCCAGATCCATTCCATACTCTCCTTGTTTTTATCCTCGCAGCCCATACCTCAAGATGCTGAAGATTCGGATACTACGCGCTTGCCCGACCCATTATTACTTGTGTCCTCTTCTCAATCTTCACCTACACAGGACTTGCAACGCTTCTTGTCAACCGGCGCAGACATCGTCGTGGGTACTCCAGGCCGTATTGAGGAATTTCTCCTTGGAAGGGGCAAGAGTGTAGTCAATGCTAAGGAGCTGGAAGTTTTGGTTCTTGACGAAGCGGATAGGTGATGTCCCCTCTCCCTTTACCCCCTTCCATCTTACCGAGCTGAGGAGCATAGGTTATTAGATCTAGGCTTCCAGAATACAATCACTCGCATTATCTCACATTTGCCAAAACAGCGTCGAACAGGGCTATTTAGTGCTACCATGACTGACGCCGATGGCATGTCGGAGCTGGTGAGAGCAGGACTGCGTAATCCGGCTCGAGTGGTTGTCAAGGTGCAAGCCAAAAAGCTCGTACCACAATCGGGGACTGGCAACTCCAGGGAACTGTGTGAGATTGTAGAGGAACGAAGAATACCCATCAAGTGAGGTTACGAATCTCACTTCCTTCTATACACTACTAACACCCTGGAAGTTTGCAGAATATGTACATCGCTTGCCGGGCATCCGAAAAACTGGTCCAGCTGACAAGGATCATTTCTCACGAGATATCACGAAATGGCACATCCCAATTTATTGTCTACTTCGCTACTGGGGCATGCGTGGACTATTTTTATAAGGTAAAACCTCGTAGACGACTACATCGTGGAACTGAAAATAACACCCTTCATAACCTATTATTAGGCTCTTCCCGTTCTGCTACCAGCATCTATCAGTCTCTATTCCCTGCATGGGAACATATCTCCTACCGCTCGGAGTCGTACACTTAACGCGTTTTCCTCGGCCGTGTCAACACCATCAACACCCTCTATTCTCCTTGCTACGGATGTAGCGGCCAGAGGGCTTGACCTTCCCCATGTCGACACCGTCATCCAATTCGATCCACCTTCCGATCCCAAGGTCTTTTCGCATCGCTGTGGGCGAACAGCCAGGGCTGGACGCTCTGGTAGGGCTTGGGTGCTCCTCGTCGGGAGAGAGACGGAATACGTCGGTCAGTCCTTTGCAACGACGTTGCAATATTGGCGCTATAAGGTATTTAACCCTTCTCGATACCTAGATTTCATGTCAATTAGAAAAATACCTATAAAAGAACATCCGCCATTCATTGAGGACAACGCGGTTATTAAACCCGGTTCACCATACGAGGAAGTGGGCTCCGATCCCGCAGTCGAGACTTTCTTATCACGATTACGGAGCTTCATACTAAGTGATAGGAAGTTTCACGATCAGGTGTGCACTTTTACTTCCTCCATTGTGAAGTATTAATCACAAGATAGGCCACTCGAGCCTATGTCTCATTTGTACGAGCATACTCGAAACACGAGGCTTCCTACATTTTCCGCATTAAAGATCTAGACCTTGTTGGGGTGGCTAAGAGCTTTGGCTTGCTGAGGCTCCCGAAAATGCCAGAACTAAAAGCGATTGAACAATCGTCATGGCAGGATGCTGATGTTGATGTGCGCCGCTACAATGTGATTTGGCTTACCAAGCGCTGATTGCCTTCACTTTTACATTTGCAGTGGGACCGCTATGCATACATGGATGAAGGGCAGGAAGCAAAAAGATTAAAAGAATTATCAAACCAGTCAGAGCGCAGTAAGGAGTTTGCAAAAAAGATACTCGAACGTGAAGAGAAGAAAAGGATTAATGTGCCATGGAGTAACAAGGTTGTAAAAAAGGATGAAAAGGAGAAACGAAAGGAGAAAAAGAAAAAGAAAAAACAGTGGTTGGAATCCCAAGCCAAATCCCAGTCTGGATCAAGTCTTAAGCGTTCTCATAATGATGTCATGTCTAATGAAGACGAGCAGAAAGATGATTGGGCAGAATTGCGAAGAGAGGAAAGAATGGCAAAGAGATTGAAACAAGGGCAGATGACCCAACAAGAGTTCAACAAGGAGTTTGCGGGACTAGAGTAAATTCGTCTACTAGATACAAATTATGTAGTGAATAAGTAGTGTACATAATCAATCTTGTGCATCGTGTTACA
The DNA here is from genome assembly GCA_000349905.1 of Volvariella volvacea V23. Taxonomy (NCBI): domain Eukaryota; kingdom Fungi; phylum Basidiomycota; class Agaricomycetes; order Agaricales; family Pluteaceae; genus Volvariella; species Volvariella volvacea. The sequence continues at coordinate 2,807,247 of KB722736.1, read as the reverse complement.
ATAATTAAGAAGAAGCTGGAGAAGGGCGTTCCATCTTGCGTAGGCTTAAGAGGGGTCGCATCTACCGGAGGATGGCTGTAAGTCTCGCAAAATCCCTGAAAAATAATGGGACATACCATCTCTGTAAAAATAGGCAGCAGCTGAGGGATGTGCACTAATTCCGGAGGTTTCAGTGTTTCTTTTTGCTTCTTCTTGGGTTGCGATGAAGTCGAAGTCTTATTGGCGGAGCGTGACGACTCCCCTGTGGGAACAGACGGAGTTGTTAATCGTACAGGAGTGTTAGCCACAGGCGAATGAGGGAGAGGCTTAGAAACAATATTTGCAGTCAGGGGCGTTGATGATAATGGTGGAACAGGTGGCAGATCTTGGTTGCGTCTCGCGTTGCTTGCTCCGCCCAAAAACGGCATCGATTTCATGCTCTTCAGCGACAACGATCGTCGTCTTGGTTGTGGTAGCCTTTGAAGATCTAGTGAAGGGCGGGTCGGAGGGGGAGGTGGACTGGTCTTGCTACCGTGCACTGGAGATGGGGTGGATAGCGGACTAGTACTAGACCTAGACGCAGATGACGTGGGGGGCGTGTGTGCTTGGGATAGCGATTGTCGCGGAGCGCTGTCCTCGCTATCGCTGGAAGTAACCGAATGGCCAGATGAGGATCCAGTCTCGTAGTCTGAAGATGAGCCATCGCTATCTTCTGTTTCTTCCGCTGCGATGTCATCTGCATCGCCTTGTACGACCTCTCCAAAACTAATTTCCCCCGCAACACTGTCAAGGAGAATTTGTGTCGCTTCATCCTCTGCCTCAACCTCATTTTGGCCCTGTGCCCTCCCAAACCTCCTCCTTAATTTATCTTCATACAGCACCTTGAGTTTATAATGGTACAGTGCGAGTTGATCCACTTCCGATAAAATGTCGGCACGTTCTTTCCCTACATGCGGGAGAAGAAATTCGAGACAGATAGGCTCGCCTAATCCTTCGCGTACGACGGTCAAGAAAAGCTCTATCCATCTCATTAAGCTGTCAAAGAGTCCATCGCCTTTCGAATGAACTTTGTGCACGAATGAGTAGAAAGCTTGTTCATGTCGTTGAATCAAGTCGATAAACGTTTGCACAGTGCGGTGAGGGTCTTCTTGGCTAACTGGAGGTTATTAAGTGTTTAAAGTATCAAAAAATCAAGTGCAACGGCGCTTACGCTCTTCCACATCCTCTACCGTGCGTATAAGGTCATTGACGAAGTTTTGTAGATCCCCAATAGAGTCTGCAACACTTGCTGCCCGATATACCTGAGCCAAGGGACTGTAAAAAATTGTAATGATATCTTTGAGAAGTTCAGCAGTGAAACCCTGAAGGAGTAGTAAATCCCATGTAAACAGAGGACGATAATTTATTTCACGAACCTCAAAAATCAGGGCAATTAACTGTTCTCTATCTCGAAGGCGGGAATACAGGTGGGCAAGAACTTTGAGATCTTCGAGTAGCCATGCATCTTCATCCTGAGGACCATCGTCATCGTCTGAGTCATGAAGTGCTTCCCGAGTCCTAAGATAAACTGCGTGTGCGCGTTGCGCCTTTGCCAAACGATGAATTTGCGTTCTCGATAGAACGGGCTCCTCTGGCGATCGCAACACTAATGTCAGGACATGGAGCTTTTCCTGCGCTATTGACAAACATGTCTGTCGTCACTACTCGCCAAGTCCAGAACGTAACAATAGTAGCGATTACCTGCATCGGCTTTATATAGTTCCTGTATCTCTCGAGCCGCGTAGACGAACTGGCGGACCTTCAAGCACATAATGGGGTCATCAACCTTGTCCTTGACTGCTTCTATCTGTTCCTCTAACTGCTTTACTTCTTCTGTTAAAGAAGAAGTAAACATTCTATATAGATTATTAACAATTTTGTAGATAAAAGGAACAAGGACACATACCGCTGCAATAAACTTTTCCCCCCAAACGGCTGTGCAAGGAATAAGTCAAGCACACCTACATGCCAACGTCATTCACAGTATCTATCGCTCTGCACACATACGTACTGCGTATCATTGCAATAGGATTACTGATTTTCAGAGTGGTCTTTAGCATAAAGTAGGGCATTAGTCCGTGTATTCTCTTCAAACTTGCCAGCATTTCTGATGCATCATCAGATGCGACAAAATGCTGGAACACTTTGGATGCTAGACTAGAGAAATGAATGCGTTAAAATCCAAACCCATAACCAGGCGATGGAACCCATGTACTGACGTTATACGAGCCCATTCTACGACTGCTTTGTAGTTTTGTGGCAGCCTTCGGATATCGGGGTTCACTTTGATTATAGCAAATACATGCGTCAACCCATCTTTTAGTAGATAATTTAGTCCCTGACTACAGGTTAGAAAAGAACAACTAACCCTTGGCTAAGAGGTCACCCTTGACGCTTCTAACAGCATCTCGTAAGCTATCCACTCGATTGGCTATCTCCTTAGCAAAGCGCTTTCGACCTTCATCCCGAACGCGATCGGCCTCTTCTCTTCTGCGAGCATCTTCCATTTCCTCACGAGATAGCGTGGTGGGTCCAGAAAGTAAAAATGACATGAGGACAGGAGATGATGCAATGGTAGACGACGACATCAAGGAGTGAAGATAAGATCGGAGAGTAAGACGATTTTTTTCCCTGGCCAGGCGCGATGGTCTGGCATGGTATACAGATTCTGGGAGACCTGGCGTCGTCGGTGTATCAGGGATATCGGAGAATGCTGGTTGATGGGCCGAAATGGGGCTAGCTACTGTAGAAGATGGTATATTGACCACAGTACGATCCTTATTGGGTGGTTGTCGTATAGTTTCCTCAGGGTGAGCCTTACGCAACTACGTGAAAGAAGTGTGTCATTACTCATTTGGGGCTCAAAGAAAAAGACTGACTTCATTCGCTAGTGTCCTAAAGTCTCCATACCTTCTAGAGACATAAATATCCGGATATCGTGACCGACGCGTACGAATGATGAATTCCTAATGCATTAAACATGGGTCCGCTGCAATTCGCACATAGGAAATGGGGCAAACCTCATGAACTCTACTACGCATCCTACCCTTGTCTGTAACAGTCCTTACACTCACAATATTGACGTCGAATGCATCCCGCCTCTTTGACATACGCGCTTGCCGCTTCTTTGCCAAGGTTTCGATTCGGTCAAGATCGGTCTGGCTGAGTCTCACCACCTCCTCACGCTCAACTATCTTGGTAGCGGCACCAATAAAGAGAGCGAGATTCCTCTCGATTCTAGTCATCAATTTGACCTGCGAGGCCTTCTCGGCTGAGCCCGCACTTTCATCCAAGGAGAATGTAGACGATAGATTGCGTGAGAGAATTGAGGCGACAAAAGGCTGAAGCTTGTCTGAGTAGAAATCTTTTGGAGCTGCGGCCATGAAAGGAAACGTGAGGACGAATTGACGGAAGATGTACCGAAGAAGGGGTAGATCGACATGCGGCGCATGCTTTGGCGGAGGGCTAAAAGGGGGACCAAGATAGGATAAAGGGGAGACATTGGTTGTGTTGGAAACAATGGCATCTAATTCTCGGCGAAACTGTAGCTGAATGAGATATTTCTTGAGATAATGGGCACGCTGTGGTGTTAGCCTGGTGTCTGAGTCATCCTGGTGTGGTTCTGGGGATGAAGACAGCGGCGGTGGGGATTGTGATAGGGCTGTATTCGATGTGCCAGGTGTTGTTGTCGTTGGTGCTGTAGTGGTTGAGACGTCTGATACCGACATGGGCTGCAGGTCGAGGATGTGGACGAACCCTGACTGAGGAGTACTACGTCAGGTAATCCGAATACAGGATCGGCCCTACTGCGATCACTGCCCCTGCCGCTTCAAACTCAGTTGGCGGTGTACCCATTTGGGGAACACGCCGCCGACTCCGCTACTAACTCCGATCGGCAAGTTGTTATGTCGATGTGATCCCGTAGGCAGTTAAGTTATCCTTGCTCACCTGAGCGTTCTCAGGTTTGATTATAGATGTCTGTCATTTCGGTGTCTAGACCCAAGTACTATGACATCCTGTTCCGTGAGATCCCCCTCTGAATTTTGGTTCGATCAGATCCCTCAACATGTGCAGAATGCCCTGAACCTCAATTGTGTCTCGAAGGGTTGTGGCACGCAATCAGTTCATTTAGTTGTACAAAAACATGCACAGCAAAATAGGCTGTTGGGCCAATACACAGCCGTCCCTCTCATCTAGGATGACCAATCCATCCAAAATGCAACATGTGTAGTCGGTATGCGTAAAAGTGGTAATGGAACCCGGCGTCGCAGGTTAAAGGATAACACATCCACTCCCAAACCACCTGCATCAAGAAAGCCCCATTAGAAACATCCACAGAAATAAGATCAAGCCTGCTAATAAGGCAATCTGCTGGGGGGACGAATCTGCTACCGCCAGGGGAGCGGTCGTTGGGGTGAAGCCCGCAAACGACAGAAATTGAGCGAGACCCAAACCTAGGCCAATGCCCAACACCAGCGGTACCCAGCGAATAGAAACCCATGCGAAGAAAGGGCCAATATTAGGGTAAGCGTACCATTGATTGTTCAGTTGCTCGATCCAGTGAGATACTACCAGAAGTCGCAGCCGAATGCTCCGTATTGGAAATAGCTTTGCCCTTTCCTGGTCTTCAATCGGTAGAACAAGGGCGACCCAGAAAGAGAATGCAGCTGGATCTGTGGGCATTGGTCCGTACCAATTGTTGAGGCGTTGGACTACCCAAGGGGCTGCACCTTGTTCGAGACGATCCAGAAACTCTCGACACGATTGCATGAGCTGTTCATTAGTAGCATGTAGCCGTGGAGGTATAGAGGACAATGTGGGTAATGGGGGTTGATCGGATGGTGATGGTGACGCAACTGGACTAGAGCGAGTTTTGGACCTATCAGTCCGCGACGGCGATGGTGGGTTTGAAGATACCGAAGCAGGCGTTGACGGTCGCGATGGCGCTGAAGGCACGGGAGGGCCGGGTGCATAGATGATTTGGGGTAGATCCTCCGGATAATCATCCACTCTAGGCGTCAGTAAGCACCTTTTACGGGGTTATAGCAATATACAGGGCAAACAACCTTTCAATACGACCAACTGTGTAGCCGTCAAGTATACCACGCTCGATGATTCTGAAGCGGTAAGTTCCAAATGCCTCAACCAAGCTTCTTCCATCACGTAGCATCTCGACACGTCTTATCTCCAACATTGTTCCATATTCTGGGTTTGCTACACCGGGCTTTGGGGACATGATCATCCCAAATGAGGGAGTGGGAGACTCCAGACAACGACGGAGCATGAGTCGGTACCTAGAGAAAAGTTACCCTCGATCGCAATTTGAAACAATGATATTGACGAACCTAGGCTCGAAGAAGTGCAGGCAGGTGGGAATGCCAGGAAAGCTAAGCAGGCAGACGAAGATCGGTGTATCCAACTGCGCATTGCGCTCTTCCGCTTCTATGGCTTCCGCGCGTTCCTGATATGTTGAAGGGAATGCTTTGAGGACTAGAACAAATGGGTTATGAATAATTAATGGTGTAATGTCAGAGAGCATACTAATAGTTAGGATGACTTTATTGTAAGGGTGATTTTGGAAGAAGGAATAACCGGGCAATGGCTGCCGACACAATGGACAGAGTTGACTGTGGTCTTGGGAGCGCTGAAGGCATTTAGCACAAAAAGTCTGTGGGACTCGGTCAGGAGGCGATGAAATAGGACAAGAGAGGAACAGACGTGTTGACAAGGTGTCGTAACAGGTTGGAAGAGGAGGGTGAAGCATATCTCACAAGTGAGCTCCGCGAGAAGTTCCTTCTTGAACCGGGCAAGGATGTCTGTAGGATCGAGAGACCGCTTGCGACTATGTCTGGAGTGGGGATGGAGTTGGGTTAATACGCGTGGCTGATCCGCTGTTGAAGATTCCGGGGGACAGATCCGCTGGCGCTTCCTCGGTCGTCGAGAGGGGCTGCCAGGCGGATAATCGTGAGAAGGGGAGTTGGATCGAGAACGCGACGGCGAACGGGAGCGAGGACGCGCACGAGACGGAACGGGCGGAGGGGAAGGTAGGCGTGTACTATGCACTGAAAGGAGTGTGTCATCGTCTGAATCGTCGTCGTCGTCAGTAGAGGCATGTGATGACGATTGAGCCGAATTCCAGGACTGAGCGCGGTGGACGAGACTTATGACCTTATTGAGAGTTACATCAACCTTCGGCCGCGGCGGTATCAGGGGTATAGACGGGTCCTCGGAATCGTCGTCAGAGGCGGGCGGGGGGAGAATGACAACATTGGAAGAGGTGGTGACTGGTGGTACAACTTCGAGGTCTGCAGGGGTGGAAGCGGGGCAGGATGAGACGGGGCAATTTGGGTATGTGTGGAGATGGTTCGCGCAGAGCGAGTGGCCGCAGTGGAGGGTGGTTGGGCTTGTGAGGGAGTTGGGAGTGTCGCAGAGGGGACAGGAGAGGATGGGGAGGAAGGAGGCCGGCATTATCGACACAGCTGTCCCAATCCCATCGTCTATTTATTTTGCAATTCCCCGATGTGAGGGTCAGATCTCACTCCCTTTATTATTATTCTTATTTATTTTGCTTATTACGTAACAGCTAACCCCCTTCCCGGCTTAATTTCATTTATTACATTGCTCTCGCTTCGACGCTCCGGGGGAGCATGAATGTCCTCCTCGTCCCGACTCTCAGATCTGCTCCCTGTCCCGCATCCCCTCCCCCCAGCTCTCCGAGATCCAGAGCTCCCTCCTCCAGGCTCTCTCGCCCCAGATCCGCCTCCGTCTCGCAGTCCCAATCGTCCCCAGCTTCTTCCCTTATATCTGACGAATGGCTGGGCATCCCTCTCAAGTTTGTTGTCGAGCGGGAGAGTTTCGAAGTGAGCGGCTTTCAGATGTATGCCGTAGAGAAATGGTATGCTTTCGATCCGATCCTCCTCCTTCTCCTTGTTGCGAGCGTTTTGCAGGATCGTTGAGCGCAAACCGATCACAGTCTTAACCGTCTACTCTGGCAACCCTCAGCACAAGGTGACGTCCCCTATCATTGCCCACAATGTTCGTGTCTCATGGTCCCCGCAGATAACTGTCACCTCTCTTGTTCCATCCAAGGAGCTTTCCCATTCCGAAGCTCAAGAAGAGTGGGAAAAGGCAATACGCCACCTGCAGCGACAGGGCACTCGAGCAAAGGAAACAACTTTCACCTATCCAAATCTGGATGGGGACGAGGGGAAAATAGGTCCCATTAAGCAGGTACTTATATCTCTCCATTCCTCCCGCTCCTGCATCCTGACCCGCTATTAGACCAAAGGGGTCGTCATGGTCACATTTCTCCCGCACTTTCGCTCCGATTACACAATAGTTCCTATTCCTGAGGGCAACTTCTTGGCTGTACGTGAACAACTTTATACAAACATAAATTTGCTTCGTATGGGATGCAGTGGCCGGACTGCGTTGACCCTTGAGGAGCCTAGGTCAGACACCCATCCTCGATTTGTTGCCTGCACGCTGATCTGATCCAGTGACGCAACCAAAGATCGTTTCATTTCAACCTATCACCTGCCTGATACAACCGAGGTGCCCTCCTTGAACTTGCCTACTTCCACCGAGAACCTCCCGTTGCCCAGCAGCATCTCTTCGACCCCCGCTCCATCTCCTAGGCACAAGCAAAAGCACTCCCTTTCTAAATTTACTGATTACGACAACCAATTCCTCGATGTGCCCAGATCGGGTTCACTTTCCAGGGCGGCTGTTGCCAGTCCAGTTTTGCCAGGCACCTCAATCTCCACTTTGTCGTCGTCCAGCAGACTTTTAGGAAGAACCAAGGATCGGGCAGCCTTCAGTGCTACGGTCCTCGAACTGGTCAAGCTGCTGCAGGCCGGGCTTTCCATATTTGGCTTGTATGATACAGTCTCAACAGGCAGTGTGCTACTGGATGGCTTGCTATGTGATGCAACTGTCGAAGGCATACAGAGATGGGTCGCAGATATCGGTCAAGCTTACTTGTCGCTTGAGGTTAGTCGTTGATCTTCACGAGGCGCATTTACTGATGTCGCCTATAGCCTATGGAGCGGATTGCTGACCCGACATTTGTGTCTTCTATGCTATCAACCGTTCTCGCAATGCGTAACAGACTATCTGCGCTTGGTTACAACCACTTAATACCCCGTGACCCATTTCTCCATCCATACAACTTTGCATTAGCCCTCTCTGCTTTTGCGCAGACGAGAAATTCTACGCATGCGGGTATCGCCATTAGCAATGCACAAACGGTTACCAGCGGAGTACCGACACCTTCTCCGTTGTACCATTCGACTTTGGTTGCATCAGCTCTAGCTATGACTGCGACACCGTCAGTTGCTTCTGTATCACCCCTCCTCAGCAGTTATAGTGGTAGTCCAGCCCACAGCTATCAAGTAGGGATGACCCTGACCCGCGACCTCCTTTTTTCCATCATCTCCACTAGTGATGCCAAGCTTCGGCCAGGAGAGGGAAGAAAGGTCCGGAGGGCATTGAGAGACAAACTTGAAACTGCAGTTGCAGGGGGTAGCCTCGGGGGTGGTGCTATTGGTGTAGATAGTGAAGAAGAGAATAGGTCTGGGCATTCCCCTTCTCTTCCCTTCTCCCCCTTTTCTGGGGGCGCTGTAGCCGCTACATCTGGAGACGATACGAACACGGGAGGAGGTCCGCTATTGAGTGGCATAGGCAGTTTCGCCAGTGGTTTTGGTTTAGGCAATACCGCAGTGGGAGGCCCCTTAGCTGGGGTAATGGACGGTATAACTGACCTTCCGACGTTCCTTCGTATTGCTACAAGCAAGGAGGGATTAACAGCACGAGCCGGTCGGAGTCTCGGTGCGGTGAAGGATAAGGTCAAGCCCAGGGAAAAGAAGGAAAGTGGTGAAGCATATAGCTCTGTAGGCACCCACCTTGGATCAGTGAGAGAAAGGGATAGGGAGGGACAGTTTGTTGGTATCACGATTAGAGCGTTGTGGAGTGGGAGAGTCTGGAATGTTGCGAGAATGAGGGAAATTGGAGCTGATAAGGATAAGGAATTGCTGTCAAGCAGCATATCTAGCGACTACAGGGGAATTATGGATAGAGAGAAGCGATGGGGTAGAGGGGTAGTTAGCGATGGAGACGCAGAAGGAGACAACGAGAGAAATAGATATGAGAAATCAGATGGGCGAACCACCGAAGAGGAAAGTGATCTAGCCAATTCTGCTGGAGGACTTCGTGCTGTACAGAAGAAAATCTGGACGGGGTAGGTCCACTCTGACACGCATTCCCCACTTGCTGATTTGTTGTGATAGTCTGAACCTCAACAAAAGAAGGGGTGGCCCAACGAGCTTAGATATATCCTCGCAACTAAGGACTGCAAGGTCCTCCACGACAAGACTAGATGATGTCCCACCCACCCCCACTTTGATACACTCACCAACGATATCCAATGCTCCCTCTCGGTATGTCCACTCTCCGGTGTCGAGACTCAAGTATTTAGCGCCTTTCTGCTCAGAGACCGGAACACTCGCTACCCTGAGGATGAAGACATAATAAGCAGTGGTCAAAACTCTCCTATTGGTGTGTGGATTTCACTTGCCATGCCGTTGTCATATCTAAAGCCCTTCGCAGGTCATAGACCACAGATTTCGTCGCTGCTTCCTGACTATTCTTTGGATGACACCGCCGTGGCACCTGCAGAGAAGTACGATCCCGAATACCAGCGCAAGCTCTCGGTTTTCCAACAAGTACAGCAAAAACATAGGCCATGGCTATCACGACCTAATCACCCAAGGATTAGCAGTTGGTCGGACACCGTTAGTGCGCAAAGGTTGGAGGAAGCAGAGCAAGTCCAACCCTGCACAAGCGATGGAAAGCAGATTTTTGCGGGCCAAAGACGTGACTGGGCGTTTCCGGGGTCGGGGTTCTCAGAGAAAGAGAGCAACGAGCTGCCATACCCTACACCCCGGAGTCGCAGGCTCTTCTTTGGACCCAAAAGGTGACGCCGGATCGTACATTGTGGGTGTCGTTGCTGATAGCCTACCTGCAGACGTCACAGCTTCCACGATCTAGAACCATTCAGAGGTATTCATGTCTTGAATTGTGATCAAATGCGTATCGATGTGGACCTATGCGGGCAATTGCTTGTCATGAAGCGCCGCGAAGAGCATCTGTGCAATGTCATTGCTAGCGTTGCGGTAAATAACCAATGCTCTTAGGTCCTGGATTAATTTGACACTATGACGCAGATCCTTGCTGAGGCCTTGTCTAAGACCAACAACACTTTACGGGACAATTATCTGGCCCACCAAGATTTCCTTAACTCATTAGAGGAACGAACTAGTGTCATTGCGCAGATTCAGAGCGAGAATTTGCGAACCAGCGACGTCTCTCAGGCTACTAACACACTGAACTACGAAGCTGAGCAATTTCGTGTCACCGATCTCTGGCACACAGCTAGTCCCTCAAGGCGGAAGGTCATGGAATACCGAGACAAGGTGTTTGGTACCGGCGGTCGCAGACTGCCCCCGGGCGCTCATGGCGCACACAATCAATTCAATCGCCTGCAATGGAGGTCGGATGGTAAGGAGTGTCTTGTCGATAAACTTGGTAGAACGGAGAGTGAGGCCGAAGAGGAAAGTTTGGCTGACCCAGAGGATAGATATGATGAAGCGTCATCGGAGGATGAGGCGGATGTTGTTGAACACCCCAACATTAAGCCTATGTGGTTATTGAGGTTCTTTACTAGGTGGGGTGCAATATGGGGTGCTGATAGTACGGCCAAGGTGGATCCCGCTGGACAAGCCCAGAAGCTCCAGAATGGTGACAGAGTTGTGGAGCCAGAGGCAACTGAAGGTTCCAGTGGAAAACCCCACGCACGGTGAGGTCACACACGGTCTCCATTTTTTTTAGAACTCGAGCTGCTTTCCTTCTCTACACATGTTGATCTTAACTTAGCTTAGTCTCGTAATGTCATTGCAGATCCGGGTATGTATTAAGGTAGCATAGTGCACAGTTATACTACATCCTAATTTATTGGATTCACAGGAGGAATAGGACAAGTTCCTTTATGCCCGAACCATGGCCTTCGCCTTAGTTTGAGACTTCCTAAGAGTTTGTTTGCGCTCCTTTTCGAGGATCTGAATGGTCGGGCTAAGCAAACAGACATTTAAAAGAGACAAGGACTACCTTTTGCTGCTCCGCAGCTGGGAGCTTGGCAATTCTCTCTTGTTCCGCCTTTCTTTTAGCCGCTTTCTTGTCTTCCACTGCCTGAGCGAGCTACCAGGTCGAATATGCATGAGGATGACTTGTAGATGGGAGATGAACAAGACGAACCTCTTCCTTCTTCTCCCTCTCTGCATCTTCTTTCAAAGCGACATCCAAATCCTCCCGGACTTTCCTTAGTTTAGCCTTAGTCTCTGGCCTCAGGTTAATCTTGTTCAATGCGTCGATCATGGAGAAAATAGCTGCAACGAGATCGACGGTCGCGGTAACATCGGATGAAGGGGGTGCAACTAGGTTTAGAATAACATGCTTCTCGCGTTCCGCGACAGGAACAGGTTTGCTTGGCCGAGAACGAGGTTGGTCTGTAATCTACGAGGGATGTATACCGGTTAAGTTACTGGGATGGTAGAAATAGCGGATGGAGACTAACAGAAAGAGAACGGAAGTATGGTTGAATTTTGGAATTCTGGAGAGCAGCAAGAAGCGAGAAGTTTCCGAATGGCTTGAAGAGATTGTCAGTCACGTCAGCGAACTCTGTGTAACATATGAGCGCCTGAATGCGAAGAGTGGGTTATCCTCGACGAACCAGACATTACAGACATCGTCGAAGGTAATGCAGGATTTTCTGTGGTCTTGGTGAATGTCTGGATGCTCATCAGAATGGCAGCCGAAGTGACACAGAATTCCAACGACTCACTAAATCCCAGCGGTCACTCTTGACCCATAATAAATTATCTTTAGCGACCACAGCCCAAACAAAGTTATCTGGTAATGCTCCGGGAAGGAGTTTAAAGTCAAGCTGAATTTGGTCTTCAGCTCTGTAGTGAAGATCCACAAGTGATGTCCGAAGAGTTTGGAATAACCACTGGACGAAATCGTGACGTGGCCGAAGAGTGAAGACGGTGTGTAGAGAAGCTATGTTCCGTCGGCCAGTAGAGAAATTGAAGAAGTCCGAATTGCCATCCTGTGTCAAACCCTTGACACTTGGGCTGGAGAATTGCTGTTCGTAGAGTGGGAGGTGGGCCTTCAACCTGGAAGCCTGTTTTTTGTGACCACCTATTGTACAGAGGAAACAGACTTACCAAGTAGTTGCCCGTTTGTTATTCTCTTTACCACCAAAGAAGGACGCGACAACGTAGAACACAATGGCAGCAAGAAGGTAGGCTTCGATTTTGAAGTCTGGAAAAATAACGGATTAAGTGGTGGATAGTGAACAGCAGAGCGAACGTACAGGCTGGCCTGAAAACGAAGAACTTCCACCTATACTCAAGACCGTCGTATTCGACGGGGTTGAGGTAGGGCTTGGGCGTAAGAGCAGCGGTGAGATACTGATTGAAGGACCCGGCCATGGCTCTCGGAAGGGTCCAAGTGTGCAGCAACACCGCGTCAGTTGAGACGGCAAACTCCGAGTAGAACCGAAATGCTGACCGGCGCTACACTCACTAGGGCTGCACCTGCCACTAGGTTCTCTATGTTTTGACCCCTTCTCCTTTTTAACCTTGCATTGAACGAGACCTCCCTGATGGCATCTGCTGTGGGTCCTCCCCTGTGCATGTGATGATGATACTGCTCATCCGACATGCTCTCAATCAAGGATCTCTCAACTGACTACGGTGTCTTTGTCGTCGACGCCCTAGCCACAATGACGCGAGGTTCGCGTGCAATAGATCAATCCATGCTTCAGCAATGCCTGGGTCTATCTTCCTCCTACCTTATGACAGATATGACCATGAATCCCAGCTCCGGCATGGAAACTTGGGCTGTTGGTTTCAATCGTTTGGTCGATATTGTGGTCGCGCTACATGTCACAAACCAGCTCGACCTCGAAACATTCAATGCTGCTACCAAGGCATGCTCAGAGTGCTGGACTGTTGCTGGCAGCTGGCGGGGTTTTGATAGTTGCAAGGAGGTAATTCGGTCCGTAGCCTCGAAATTAAAGAAGCTCCTGGACCCAGACGGTAGGACGTACAAAGGTATGCATTACTTTATCCCCTTTCGTCTTGTCTTGACCACAATCTATGCGCTAGGTCGTCCCGTTTATGTTCCATGACTGGTCTCGTGTGCGTTACAATGTACACTCGCCAGACGTCATAGGCAACAACCTGCGAATAAAGCTGCATTTATGACCACTTTCGTTCGTACAACAACAAAATTTGCGTTCTTAATAATTGTACATTTAATGTTTGCTATGACAGTCTAAATGACACTCCACCATTTCCGTCGCGATGAAAACCATCGTCGCCTTAAACCCCACAAGTCGCTTATAGAGAGGCAAGACTTGTAACAGGCCAGACACTATTCGGTCGTCAGCACAAACACTCATTCTGCCGACCAAGCAACTCACTAATCCTGGTTGGCTCGCTTGTATCCGTACTTGGAGATGAACGCATCCAGTTCCTTAGGACCCCGAGAACCGTATGGATATTGGACAGGGCGAGGGCGAGGACCATCCCGACCATCTATCCAATGAAGGATAGGTGTGAAGATCTAACAGCATGGTGGGTGGTCAGATGATGAAGAGGTACGTCAACAGATAAGATTGAAGGCAAACACACCTTCCATGCGACATCAAGTTCATCATTACGAACAAAATTGGAGTGATCTCCTTTGAGTGCATCAAGAATCAAAGCCTCGTAAGCCTCAGGGATCTTGCTGTCAGTGAATCGGCGCTTGTAAGTTAAGTCCATCTCGGTGGGAATTGCACGGGTATAGAGACCAGGCGTTTTAGCGTTGAGCTTGAGGTAAACGGACTCGGAGGGTTGAATGCGGATGACGAGTTCATTACGAGCGATGTCTTTGAAAATACCCTGCGTAACATCTTTAAACTGGATACGAACTTCGACCTTGGCTTCGTTGAGAGCTGTAGGGAGTGGTATTAATCTAGCCTTGTCAGTTTATTGATCATGGTGCTCACCTTTCCCGGCCTTAAGAATGAATGGGACACCCTCCCACCTCGGGTTGTGAATCCAAAGGGTTGTGGCAGCAAAAGTAGGGCAGACGGAGTTAGGAGGGACAGTTTCGTCATCAAGATAGCCGGGCTTTCCATTTGCCGCAACATATTGGCCCAGAAGAGTGTCATCTCGTTCGATCGGGGGGATGGCACGCAAGACTTTGACCTTGATCATCTCATGAGCAAACATCCCAAGATCACTTGAGATCGCGTTAGTAAGCGAGCCGCACCTTTTCATCACGAATGTCCTCTGCCGAGAATGAGACAGGGCGTTCCATCGTTAAGATGCTTAGAACTTGCAACAGATCTTAATCGATGCGGCACCGTGTTAGTACTCATGGATGTTGAAACCAAGGGTGGACTTACGGTTTTGAAGGATATCTCGAATGATACCAAACTCATCAAAGTAGCCCCCGCGGCCCTCAGTGCCGAAGGGCTCCTTGAAAGTGATTTGAACGTTGCTAATAGAGTTTTTGTCCCAGGCAGCGTTCATAGCGATGTTGGCGAATCGAAGGACAAGCAGATTTTTGACCATCTCCTTGCCGAGATAGTGGTCAATGCGGAAAGTCTCATCTTCCGTCCAGTATTGCTTGAGAGCGCCGAGGAGCTCTCGGGCGGACTCGAGGTCCTTCCCGAAGGGCTTTTCGACGATGATTCTGTTGACGCCACCTTTAGCGACATAGCAGTGCTCCTTGAGGTTTTTAGCGACTGGGATGAAGACGCTAGGAGGGAGCGCGAGATAAAAGATGCGATTACGCTCTTTTGACTGATAATGGGATTCGATCTCTTCGAGATGCTTGTTGAGCTCATCAAAGGCAGTACCGTCCTCGTAGCTGCCAGAGACATATGTAGAGAAACTCTTGAAGGCATCTATGGCAGCCGCGATCTCGGGATCATCGTTGGGATTCTTGATGTATGAGGTCTCGCGCTTGTGGAACTCTTCAGGATCCATTTTTGTGCGCGCGTAACCGACAATTTTGACATCCCGAGGAAGGAAGCCTTGACGATAGAGACCAAAGAGTGCGGGGAAGGTCTAGACAGCAGGATGACGTGGGTGAGGGGCGATAGGAGGGGAGCAGGAAGACGAGAGATTACCTTCTTCTTCGCCAGATCGCCAGAGGCACCGAGGACTGGTGGAGACAGTCAGGGGGTGGTGGAGATTAGAGATTAAATGACAGACCGATTATGATTGTGTTGTCCTTGAGTTCGTCATGGTGGGTCTCCATGGAGGGGATGGTGCCGGAGAGGGAGCGTTGACGGGTCATTGTTGAGATGAGAGGATGAGGAGGAAGAGGTAGGAGAGCAAGATTCGAATGGGAGCTTGGGAGCAATGAGATAGTTAAGCAATCTCCAACATCACACCGAGCTTCTCGGTAACGCCGCCCACCCTGAATATCCGGCCCGGTCCCTCCGTCGTCCGATCCCTACCCTTTCTCACCATGACTTCCACGTCCAACGACTCATCTCAACTCCTGCTCGAGGCCATCACAGATGTCGTCAACAACCTCCGTGATCTGGTGTCGTCCTCCAATCTCAACCAAGATACCGCTGCACTTCATATCCGTGCAACTGCCCTCATAGGCCGTCTAAAATCCTTGAATCGCGCCGCAAACACCGCAACCCGTACCCACAAGGATGCAACTGCCGCAGCAAGGCAGGAGATGGACCAATCTCATCTTGGCCTCCAGAATCTCCTCTACGAAAAGCGCCACCTCGAAAGGGAGATCGAAAAGTGTCGTCAGTTTGCGTAAGTTCATCGACCTCAGGGGCAGCCTTAGTCAATCCTAAACAACGCGGTAGCTCGATATATCAGGATATCCCGCTGCACCCCCTCGACCAGTTTATCCGCCTTGCCCCAGAGGAAGCGCGGACAGAAGAGGTCATGAACGATGAGCACCAGCTCATGCTCAATCGCCTAAGTTTTGAACTTGCAGAGCGTCAGAGGCGAGCATTCACATAGTCAATACCCTCTGTGATTAACTCCTTAGATTAGACTCGACCTGAAAAAGAAAGAGCTTACCCAAAAGCGAGACGACTTATTGAAGGAAAGTCGTTCAAAGGTTGCAACAATGGATAGCGTTAAGGCCCAAATTGAACAGCTTGTCAAGGTTAGCCGTATTGGTCCTTCCCTGATACCCGTCTTGATCTCCCTGCCTTCTTAGACAGCAGCCGAGGTCCAGAAGAAAGTCGATGAAATTGTTTAGCCATCATCTTCAAACCGTCCTGATTCATCAAAATCGTGATCTATTTCACATTGATACTTATTTCAATACTGTACATGCGGAATGCGTTTGGCGATCGTGAAGAGTGGAGAATAAATTGGGAAGGATTATGGAAGTACAAAATTTGAGTGGGACGATGACGCTAGATGGATATACCTGAAGGAAGAGAGATTGCCGGACATTAATACAGAGAGACGGATGAAGTCCATGAGCCAGGATCCGATAGAAGACCAGAGGAGGGTAGCAGAGAATGTGATTATGCTTCATCGTCATCACCAAGGCTGCCCACATCACTCATTTCCTCGTCTTGGTCGTCTTCCTCCTTGTCCTCCGTTGCATCGATGGCTTCCTTTGTAGCAAATCTCTGTACATATTCTGGTGATCATTGAATACACGATCCATTATAAGATGACACAACCAACTGACCTTTCACCTTGCCCTCGTATTCCTTGGGGTGGCGCATCAATAAAGCGGCAGCCTCGCCGTTTAGTGGGTCACTAGGATTGGGATAACGCAAGAGCTGAGGAAGAAACACTTCAAAGATGTTTATCATATCTAACCAAGGGTGAGCTGCGCCCGAAATGGAGGGGCGCCTGGGCTTACCGAACATTGGCGACCAGGTTTGATTGATCACATCGAGACAAACTGAGCCGCTCCTATCGACAGATCATCATGAGCAATTGCAAATTCATGGTGGTGAGCGGAAACCATACAGCTCATCGATATTGGGGTGGAATATCTTGTTCATAAACCCGATGCTGGGCGACTTGAAGGGGTATTGGTCGGGGAGTTCCACATGAATCTTCCATACGCCTCCAGCGAAAGGTGCTGCGAAGCATATACTCGTTTAATACGCCCGGTAGATGAGCCGTTGCATGGATTGCACACTCACTCTCTGGTGGACCATTGAAACGGACATAGAACTCCTGCATGTTATCATTGACGAGGGAAACCTCGTAGTCGGACATCAACCTGTGGATATGCGCCATGATGAGTTCCGTGGTCGGCGTGGGCGCAAGAGAATGGAGTTACATCTTCATGACATCGGTTTCGATGCGACGCTTGCCGGCAGCACTAGCGTAGATATCCAAGAGGAGATTAGCCACTGGGAAACGTGGGCACTGAGTGAGCGAGAGTGGAGGTGATACTTATCATGACGAGTTGGGGAGGAGAGTAGAGATGCACAGATGGGGGCTGAAACGAGAGGACGAAGAGAGGAATGTGAGTGCGGAGGAGTGAATGCGGGTTTTGGTGGTTGCCCTTGTCATTACTGCCCGCTACGGCATTATCCGAAGTAGTTCTCACGATCAAGCAGCTTGCGAGCCCGGGCATCCCAGGGGTTGACTGTTGGGACAATGTGTGGCAGTAATCTTACACGCTGTCGTTCAGTACCAAGTGTACTCTTCTACTCTGCAATAAACGTCGTCGCTTGAACACCCGTACGACGAAAATACATCCGTAAATCCCGGTCCCCCACGTCTTGCTCCCCGTGCTGCAAAGTCAATCTCACCTCTTGCTGGCACCCTCCCTGTCAGAGCTCTCCATGCGAGGAGGCACGCTAAGTACCGCCGGTGGATCGAGGGTGTAAGAAGGCTTGTGAGCTCCTTTCTCAAGAAATCATCGACCCACCTATCCAAAACAGGGCAAGTCCTCCGATCAATACCATCTCCTCCTGTGTTTGCGACATCAGGTGTCCTTCTCTCCGATGATGCTGGGTTACTCTGCAGGTGCGTATTTCATATATCCGTGAATATCACCCAATCGACCAAAGATGTAATGTCACCCACAGAAACAGGAGCGATGACAGCGCAAGAATGGCGACTGATGTTTGCGCAACATGAAACGCTTCTATGCTCTCGTTCAATGCGGATACGAGAATCCGAGTTTTCAGCACACGTACGGTTTGATGACAACAATTGAGCGAAGTAGTACCCGCCTACTAGCGCTGCCATTACTAATTCAAATGTCAGTTCAAATGCGCCCAGACCTTGCAAAACCGGTTCCTCACTGATGAGACCAGCTCGAACTGGGTTACGGAACAGAGGTGGCATGATTGTAGCTGCACAGAAAATTCGGTGGTAATTGCGCCCAACTTCCATACCTTATAACTCCGCTGCTGCAATGATGCGAACGCCCCATCCACGAGGCAGAAAATGACAATGTACCAACGTAATCAGATTCGTAAACCTAACTCGACATATCTACTTATATCAAGGGAAGCAAAACATGGCATTACCAGATCGTAGGTCACTCAAGGATCAACAATGGCGAATCATGCATGTGAGGCTAGTGGTACTTGGGTAATTGTGGGAGGTTGTCCGTTTACCCCAGGTTGGATAACAATCGTTTGTCCGGGTGTCCCACTCGGATACACATATCCACCTGGACTTGGATATGCCGGGTATTGTACCATTGGTGTTTGGCTTGTATTGTAGTATCCGGGAGCCTCTCCAAACCACGGCAGTTCTGGAAATAATGTATTACACACATCAAAAGTTCGGCCTTACTACCAAACAATAATAATTAACGCACCACGAATCGGCTCCTCCCAGATCTTGAAACGGCCAAACCTTTCGGCTTGGTGAACCAGCATCATAAGAATGACGAATCCAATGCTAAAGAGGACAAAGAGCATCCAGGAGAAGGCTTGAATAACTTTCATTTCATAACAATATGCCCGAGCAGACACTAAGCGATCAAATTAGTGGATAGCGTTCTGCGCAGCACCTATGAAATCGACATACTGTCTCCATTCTTGGTGTCCATACGCTCATCCGACGGCACACTATCGCACTGCGTGTGGCCGATCACGTCGCTAGCAGAAGCAACGATTAGGAATGAAGACGTAGTACGGTTACTTCTTAGTAGTCATAACTTACGTCGACCACGCGCCCATTGCTAATAAGCAAGTAATCACAGTAACATGTTGTGCATGATTCCCATGAGTGGTATTGTGATTCGCCGCCGGGTTTGATCGAATGAGAACGGAAGAAAAAGGCGCGGTGGTAACTTACTCACCTAACCACAATGCCCACAATAGGAAAAGGACGATTGCTTCCGTTCGCGGTTGCGCCCATTGCAACCTATTCAATTCAACAACTATACCGACGATCCACATGTGATAGTGACATACGTGAGCAAGAATGCAAATATAGTCAGAGAGGGCACGATAAGCGAGAAAACGGTAAAGTCGCCTGTGGTTAATGTTGGTGGTAAGCATGGTCCTTGCAGAACAGATGGTTGGAAATACTCAACGATGTAAATCAGGAAGGAAGAGGTTGGCAAAGTGAGCGGATATTCCCAGTACTGTAGCTATTAATGGGGAGGAGGATCAGTCTACTGCCTGTGCAGTCTGCATCATATGACCAACCGCTTAGCACGAATACGGCGACTGAAAAATTGATAGTTGAGGCATACCAAAATAATGAGGAGGAAGCATGGGGCCTTACTATAAAATCCTAGTCTTCTGTTTCCAAATCGTACGGTCATCGAAAGTCGTGAGTTAGCTTTCTACTGAAGGCGATAGCGTGAGTAAAGAGAAAGGAAAGGGTAAGGAAGAGTTGGCCCTGTGGAGTTGACAAACAATATGGAGACCCAGTGCTTCTCTTGTGACAACATCTTTACATTCAACAACACGTGTGATCAGTATACATACAATACAAGGGAGTGTATTACGTTTCTTCTATTTAAAAATCGTAGAAACTCGTTAAAATGGTCGTTAAATAAATAATCGAGACTTAAATGTGAAGAACAAAGGTGCTATCCAACAAAGACGGAGAAAAGACGACGCCCTATCGGGATCGATGCACTCGATTGGGATTTACCATACCACCTTTATCGAATTCATTGGACGACAGCGAACCAATAAACGATGTTCCCGTTCGGGTGGTGGACTTGGACTTTTGGGAGTCCTGTCGAACCGGCGTTGGCAATGGCTTTTCTGAATGTCGAGGGCGTCGATCTGCATGTCTCGACGAATGGGTTCCCTTCGAGTGATGTCGCCGAGGAGCATGTGTGTAGGGGGTGGATGAGTGATTGGAAGCCTTTGTGACGGGTGCTGGTGCTGCCACTGGTGCGGTGGTGGGAAGGATGCCTGTGGGATTGATCTTCCCACCACCTCGCCGCGCAGCTGGTTTGGAGTTCCCGTAATTATTGAACCATGCACATGAGGTCACAGGTCCATGCCACATATGTTCATCACCCATCTTATGTCTTCTCAAAGCTAGGAAAAGAAGTGCGAGGCATGCCAGGAGCACTGTGTGGCGTGGTCAGGGTGAGCTTCCTCCGTGTAACATGAAAACACCCTTACCCAGCGTGGCATTTATCAATGCGAACGTCATGAGGACACGATACATGGCTTGATACTGGTCAGTATGGACTGCGCTGGGCGATTAGCCGCATTATCAAATATAGAGGAACTTGTTGCTCACAGCTTGCTGCAGCATCGTCCAACGGCACCACATCATTCTCGGATGCGAAACATTCAACATCCGCCGACTGCGACTCGGATGTCGTAAGATAAACGCCAAGTACTTTGAATAAGAGGCAATCAGCCGATCTGATATGTCAAAGCATGGAATCACTCACCCAACCAGAAAATGCCCGCTAGACCCAAGCATGCCAACTCAATCCTCGTCGATATTGGATTCCGCTCCCGCAAGAAGTAACTCGAAGCCAGGCTAACCGGACAAGGTACCTTGTTGGTCCCTCTACACGGGCGAGGCAGAAGGAAAACTCACAGAATGATGAAAATAATTAAGCTGGCAGTACAAACGAAAATGGCAAAAGGAACAAAACGAGCTATCAGGTGACTGTCATGTCAGTTTCGTGGTATCCGGACAAAGTAGCATGCTTGCTCACTGAGGTCAGATGCGGCCAATACGTGCTGGAAATGTCCAGCCATAGCAATACATATGACGGTGAAGAGCAGCACCGCTCCTGCGGCGGAGAGAAACGAGCGTCAAATGGCGTGCACAGATTGCAGCAATTGATCAACTGGGGCGCACCATATATGCATGCCCTTATTGTGTTGAATAACGATGGCATTCTGAATCTACGCTCGGTACTTGGTGAAGGTTGATGGATAGAAGGATTGTGAGAATTTGGGGATGGCGCATTTAAGGACGGCATGATAAAGCATCAGAGCATGAAGACCACGAGGTGGGCGTGAAGGGTGTATGTTAGGCGTGCACGATGCGTTTTTGCGATGGAACGTCACAATGGAAAGGGTGAGGGTGCACTTGATTTGACTCGACCCGGAGACGGATGGGAATGGAGGCCCTTGGTCTGCCTCGAGGCTCTGGTCAGTCGTGATGTGAAATGCAAAATAAATTTCGCGGACATGGCGATTGCTGTAATATGTATCCATTCGTGTACAAAGCTCTCTTATGTGCTGTTGTTTGTCTTCTATCGTGTGCAAACCCGCGAGGCCCATTGTCCTCACTGCCCAACCTCGGCCCTCAGGCTGTTTCCAATCTCCAAGTACTGCACCAGGCATTCCGGATTAGATAATGTGGCCGGGTTCACTACCGACAGAGGCGCGCCGTTGATGATCTGCATCAGTGTATCAGCTACACGTTGCATCGCTAAATAGGGGCTTCTCACCTTCTTGACCAGCACCTCGACTCGTTTTCCATTTACTGTATAGGGTATATCCCCGACTCGTATTATCTGCATCGGGTTTTGCATGAGGGTAGCGCCCAAACAGACCATCCTCTA
>KB722736.1:2747177-2785040 GCA_000349905.1 Volvariella volvacea V23 | reverse complement strand
CGTTTTTCTAACCTGCGAAGTGAAGTTTGCAGAAAAACGCTGGGGAATCCGGACCATTTATGATACATTAGGGCATGGGTAGGAGGCTACAAATAGGCTGAGTTGCCTACTTTAGCTGGAACATGTCGAGCACTTCTTCTCAGACGAATCTCGCCCCTGATCTTGTCCTCAAATGGCTTTGAAAGTGCTTCTCCTTCAGCTAGTTTGACGAATAATATTACACGCTCATCCGCCCCGCCCTCGATTTGCTGACCAACAGCCAGGCAATCAACAATCTTATGCTCTGCAGATGGGCCCGAGAAGCAGGTATCAATAACATCATACAGCTCTGCCGATCCAAAGCGAATTCCACCAGGATTTCTGCATATCTATTAGCAATCATTCAGACGCACATGAGAACAAGACACGCACAGCACACCATCCGAGCGTCCCAACATGATTACGCCTCCCCCATTGCCAGCCCGGGAAGGGGTGATCACGATGTGGTCCCCGTGATCTTTGTGCGTCTTAGTGAATGATCGCTAATGGTCAGCAGGATCGAGCACTTACACCAAATTCCTTCAAATTCGGCAAAATAAGCCTGGTGGAACCGAATTTTTGCAGATAGGACATCGCCCTCGTTTCCGTACTCGGGAAGAGGCCAGAATCCGAGGGGCATGCAAGGGAAAGGCTTTACGCAGACCAACTCCCCTGCCTCACCGGGAAGCGAGGGTTTCCCCGCAGGGGCATAGCTTTCAATAGCCATTCCAAGCATCCGACATTGAACCTCTCCTCTGTAAACCGGCAATGCAGTGCACATGCCAGCAAAGAGAGAGCAAATGTCTGTTCCACCTATGGAGCTCTCTCTATATAACACTCTTTTCTGGATTGAATAAGAACATACCAGTAATGGAACCCAGCAAAACGTTAGGGTGGATATGATCATAGACATAGTCGAACAAGGGGGCGGCCAATGGAGACCCAGTAGAATATATTTGGCGTAGGCTGGTTAGCTTGTGGTTCTCGCGCGGACGGTACGATTTCTAGCACAATCAATGCAAGAAGGGCCAAGAACATTCTCCACACTCACAGACAGCTGATCGATATACTTGGCACTAGTACCAAAGATAGTGATACCAAGTGTGTCTACCAAGTTCCACAGGAAGCTAGGATCCTTCAGCGGACTACCATCGTATAGAACGAGCGTGCATCCAACACTAAGTCCGCTTATCAAAAAGTTCCACATCATCCATCCACTGCATTGGATGAGAATCTGGCACGGAAGGATGAGTCGGACGACGCACGTTGTGGTGTAATAGAAGAACACGTCATGGGGCTGCAAGTCACCGCATATAACGAATTCCTTCTTGGCTTGGAGAAGCATACCACCAGCGCGATGGACTATAGGCCTGATGCATGTTAACACTCAAAAGCTAGCCCTTTGCGGATAAATAAAGGGAAATACTTTGGTCGACCTGTCGTTCCACTGCTGAACAAAATCCATAGCGGACGATCAAACGAAGATCGATACCACTCTACCTCCCCCGAGGGGGTACGACCAAGTTTTGCGGCTTGGCCGTCTGCAAGAAAAGCTTCCCAATCTCGCCATTCGTCTGCCCAGTCCGCTGGGCGACCGGGCTGAGACGTGGAAGAGTTGATAATTATAACCTTGGGGCGACTGTCTTGCTTCGCAAGCCCAGCGAGAAGGGCATTCAATTTGGGGATATGGGGATGGACTTTCCCATTGTAGCTGCACTATAAGGTTAATGAACGGCTTCCGAGGTTGAGGTAAAACGAACACCACAGCGTCAACTGCAAACAAAAATTTAGGTTGCACTTGTTCAAACCTGTGACACGATCAATGGCAGGCCTTTGGTGATATTGGAAGGAAGCTGACCGCTCGAGCACACCCTGGGGGCCGAAATCAGCTGCGGCACTAACCCAGATGCCGCCAATTGCGGTGGTGGCTAGACATGCAGCGACATTTTCCTGATGCAAACAGGTGATTGTTTTACCATTGACAATGGCGGGAGAGGAGTTTGTCAATTCATTGGCGGTCGGAATGGACTTGACATCATTAAGGGATGACATACGATGTTATTGGATGAGTAAGAGGCAACGCGGTCTCCGGGTTTGAAACTATGATAGAGTAATGCGGACACCAGATCAGCGACGAGGTTGTAGAGCTCCAAATAGGAACACTGCCGAAGGCCTGGGGTAGGATTAGCTGCGGTCGGTTCGGCTACGAGGGCAGCGGCAATATCAATCAGGGTCTGGGTGGATGAACGGATGGGGAAAAAGGACAAACTAGCGTGAATCAAAGCAATTTTGTCCTGGGAACGGCAATGCAGCATGTTCTCAGCCCAGTTGAGGGACGCATGGGAGAACCTGGGGAGGCAAATGAGCGAAGATATGGGATGAGAACGAAAGGAAGGACTGGACCAAGGAGGATTAGCGACTGGAAGGGCATTGTGGTCGACGACATGATCTCCTTTGGTGCCGATGACGTGGACGACGTTCCAAACAGCGGACCAAAATTGGTGGATATTATTAGTAGACCAAATGTAGAGATCTTGATAAGAGACTAGGCCAAGATCAAATTTTGCATTCACGTAGGACAAAAAGCGAAAAGTGGCCGTGGCGTCGACATTGTGGGGTTGATAAAGAGGAGCAACAGCTGTCCTAAGGGTCTCTGCGGGGGCGAGGGAGGTCTCCATGACTGGTATCCAAGCTGATCGGGGCAGACTCCGAGGCGTGGTAGCCTTTTTGATTCCAGGAACACACGCGGCCAATCACAGATTCGGTGCCAAGCCACCCACACAACGGGTCCCTCTTACGTTTTGGGGAAAATCGTCTGACGCGAGTGCTTTTCTATCGCCGAGTATCCACTTATCGCGCTGTGCAACGCAGAGATAACGGCTGTGGAATGCTCACTCAGCCTGTCACAATGCCGCCATTGTCACCCGTGACCGTCACTTTCCGCGCCAATATACGCACGTTTGCCCGAATATAATCATTGATGAGGCGATCGGCCGTCAAGTCCTTTTTTTTGGTCATGATACTGTCCAAAAATCCGCCTCCGCAACTGACGAGCCACCTTTGATTTCCTTTATAACCGCCCTCCTCGACCCTCTCACGTTTGCCCAGTGTTGAGCACGTTCTGTCTCGACCCCCGTCCATTCCTTTGTTGTCTCGTTGCCCTGAGCTGTCCCCCCAGCCTGTTCAGCTAAGACCACAGCTTCGATTCCTACCTCGTATAAAACCTCCACA
Source organism: Volvariella volvacea V23 (assembly GCA_000349905.1). Taxonomy (NCBI): domain Eukaryota; kingdom Fungi; phylum Basidiomycota; class Agaricomycetes; order Agaricales; family Pluteaceae; genus Volvariella; species Volvariella volvacea. The sequence continues at coordinate 2,781,791 of KB722736.1, read as the reverse complement.
CCACCCTTGGCGGGCACCCCACACAACTCTCCTTACAGCATAACCCTCACCATGGACAGATTCCTCTCGCCTCAGTCCCCTGAAGCCGTCGCATATACTCACCTCAAGTACGTCCTCCTGGTCGTCGTCCCTCCTTTCCTTGCTTATACCCGCTCTAGCGAGAATTGGTTCAGTTGGGACACAGAACACCCCTCGATGAACGAGACCTTAGTGGCTGGCTGCGCATCATACCGTGCGTTCGAGCGTTATCTGAGTGGCGCAGACCTGTTTCTAGTGCCACGTACGAGATCAGAACTAGAGAGCATACTGTACGTCTACCCTTCCCCCTCGGTGTTATGCCGTAGCTGATTGTCCGCGTCCCCGCAGGAGACGCTATTCTTATGATGCTATCCACAATGCCATCGCGAGAAGTCGGTCAACGCTCCAGCCTGGTGGGTATAGCAGGGTAAGTCCGTTGTCCCTTGTGCCGCTATGGCAGCCTAACAGCGCGTAGGTTTGCCTGCTTGCGGAGAAATCAATACATGACGTGTTGAACAGAAACGATAACACAAGCGCCCTCCTGGCACTGCACCAGCCGCAATTCGCAACCCCCGTCGCACACGAGCATGACATTAGCGAGCAGCATCCGTCCCACCCCATCACAACAAAGTAAGCCTGAGTGGATCAGAAAATGAGCATCATCCACCACAGAGCCCTGTGCCACTGCATTCCGTCTGTACTACCTGCCTGCTGAACAGTGAGCCTGCATACCCGTATCTTGTAGTAATGCCGTTCATACAATGTATTCTATGTACATGCTGCAATTCTCGTGCGAGTCATTGAGAGTCATTGATGCCTGAACTTATTTGCCCAATATAGGGAGAGGGTGACCATATGCAGAAATAAAGTATTGCATTTACAGCGTACGGCAACTAGAAATAGGGAAGCACCGCACTTGGTGGTGTGCATTTGTGCGGGAATCACGAGACACGGCAGTGACAGTGGCGAAATGAGCACCCGCCGCTCGATGTTCCAGGCCAGCTCTCCAGCGGATTGGCGGGATCGAGAGTGACCAATGACCTAGTCAGTTGACTGGGTGGCGTACACTGCGCATTGGGAATAGTGCGGCAAGGCCAGAGTGTTGTGGACGGGGATGACGACCAAAAGTGGCAGGGCAGTCCTTGCGTTACGGCAAAGTCACGGTGTGGCAACGGAGCAGCACAAACGTGCGAGAGGCATTCAACTTCTGCAAAGGTATACCTTTGCATCACCACAGGCCAAATCCGTGCCTCTAGGGGCTCCTGGGGTGTACTCCTCCACCCAGCTACTCCTCTTCGCCCTCAGACATCATGCCATCTCTCTATCATCTGCTCGTGCTGGCCACCGCCCTCCATGCTGCATCCCCCTCTCCCATACAGGTCCCTTTCCAAGCACCCGCAACAAGTATGCCCCCCTCTTGTCTCCTTCGAGCACTAGTTCACTTCTTCTAAAAGGCCCGCGATCCCTCCGAGGAAGGTTTCTCCAGATAACCGATATCCACCCAGACCCCCATTACAGGGCCCATTCTTCCCTAACCACTGCTTGCCATAGGAAGAGGCCGAAGAAACATGAAGAAGCCGCAGGATATTATGGGACACCCTATTCGTATGTCAGTCACCCATCCTTTATATTCAATCCTCACGCATGTGTCCGGGTCCAGTGAATGTGATTCGCCATTTACACTAACAAACTTCACACTTGACTTTTTGGACAAGAACTGGGCATCGGAGTTGGATTTTGTTATCTGTGGGTCTATTCATCATCCCCTTTACTCCAATCGTCCATTCACATTGGCGCCTCATACGCAGGGACCGGAGACAACGCACGGTAAGAACTCGTGGTCAGAGTTCGGAATTCATCTTGGTGGCTGACTTTAAAGTGGCTGTCCTTGCCCCATTCTGTTGCCGACATTCTGGGTGGGATTGCTACAGACACGATAATGACAGAAAGCTCCCCCGCACGCCTGATGAAATTTATGACCTCAACAGAGCCGTTGCGCGACGGATGGACGAAATATTTCTGAGTCGCGGAATCCCTGTCGTTCCCAGTTTAGGTGAGCCTACATCGCAGTACATACTGTGCTCAGCGTACATCAAAGTAGACTGACTGGGCAAGTAAATAGGGAATAATGATGTATGGCGTGAGTGTACCTGTCTTCTGAGGATCCCTATCCTTACTGACCCATTCAAACAGCGCATGTAAGACCCTATTCTTATTTTGTATCTGGCACGGTTAAGTTCATTATTATGCCCGCGGCAGAATATCCTAACTCCAGGTACACGAAATGCCCCTAGTTGTCGTGCCTTTTCTTAATGAATATCACCAACAGGGCCTAATAGTCTCACCAATGAGTACTCATCGTAAGTTGATTATCGCCTTACGACCCGATTCGGACTCATCGTCCTCCTAGAATATGGAAGAAATTTATTCCCTTTCCGTACCACCAAGTTTTCCAGCGAGGAGCCTACTACTCGGTGGAAGTTGTTCCCAACCAGATAGCTGTCATCGCCCTGAATACTATGTATTTCTATGACTCCAACAAAGGTACGTTATCACTAACCGATGCGCAACAAAAGATGGTTCATGCGCCCACCAGCTGTCGGAGGATGCCCTTACAAGGAACCAGAAGACCCGGGAAATCTTCAGCTGGACTGGCTTGATGTCCAGTTGAAGATGTACCGCGAACGCGGTCTGCATGTGAGCAATTGCCCAATTCCATGTGACCCAATATCTCAAGACTGATATTCCGTAGGTGTATATTTCTGGTCAGTATTTGGGGCGGGCCATGGGCGTATATTGGTGTTAACTCTATCGATTTAGGCCATGTACCACCGTCTCCAGGAAATTACTTTCCCGAGTGTGTGAGTTAGTGGTCATTAACCGCGCTCCCGCGATGGCTCATCATTGCATTTAGTATGTACGCTACGCCGAGTTGGCACTGAGGTATCAGGATACGATCCTAGGCCACCTTTTTGGAGTGCGTCGTCGTCATATTCTTGTGATAGAGTTACTCATTTTCGTCGCAGCATATGAACGCAGATCATGTTAGTTGACTTGTGAGTCATCGTGGCAACATGCTGACAGCAGGAAACAGTTCGCTTTTATTGAAGCAATTGACCTGGAGTTTGTGTCCGAAGAGTCTGAGAAGGCCCCTCACACGCAGAGGGAAGAGCTGTACGAGACTCTGCTGCGCGAATACGCCGCTCTACCCCAGGATTCAGACGATGTGTCGATGGATGATTACGCCGTAATCAACGTCTCTCCACCAGTTGTTCCGAACCCATATCTACCTACATTCCGGGTATTTTCATACAATATCACTGAAAATTCCGATGAGATCTCCACGAGTGGGAAGAATCGCCACCACGGGCATCGACGGGGGAATCAGCGGGACAAGGACAAGCACTGCAAGTTAGAGCCATATGCGAGTTCCTGGAAATGCCATTTGAACGAGACGTGGCACTCAGACCCAGAGTCGCCGTCGCGCAGCAATCGAAAATGGACACCACTGGGCTATGCACAGGTGAGGAATGATGGAATCCCGTTGGGGTTATTCACAAAGGGCCCTTGCTGATACTGTGCTGGGCGGTGGAATAGTATTACTTGCCAGATTTGGACAAAGCTGATGAACAGGAAAAGCCTCATTTCCGCCTGGAGTACATGACGTTTCGGCCGGAGTCGCTGCATCCGTCAGAGGACGGCTCGAGTGCGGAGGAGGATGAGTTCCACTACCCAATACCGCTTGTGCATCTGCCGCGGTCGCTGCGGAACGGGTCTGTGACGGCGAGCAAGTTTGCACCATACGAGCTGGAGGACCTGACGATTGGGTCGTGGGTGAACCTCGCACGGAAGATTGGGGACAGGGGGGAGAAGAAACTGAGGAAGAGCTACCGGAAGTACATGTATCTGGGCGGGGAGGAGGGCAAGTAGATAGAAAATAGGACATATGTAGGATAAGGGGCGTGTATTGATCGTGAGAGAATGGGGGCAATGGACCGGGAAGGGTAGTTTATAAGGGGCCCTAAAGCGGATGGGTTGTTGTCTTGACGATTGTGCACCCGCAGACATTGCTGATCTGGTAACCAACACCTTGATTCCGAACCTCGAGCCAACGCTCACTCCGTTCAATTATCCTCACCGGCGGGGTGCATTTCGCTTTCGCATTTCCTTCAGTCTCATCCTCAGAGCCCTTTCTTTTCTCCTCCCACCTTTCTTTCTCAGTCCCACTCCCGCCTCTTCCTCTTCCCTTCTTATCGTCTCTTTTGTTGCATCCACGGCTGGTCCGTCTTTTCTTCCTGTCCATCCACTGCTCTCCTGTCTTTTCCCTTCATCGTCCCCCATTATGACTGCAGTCAACATGCAGCTCATGCCCTCTACTGTACCCCTCGACTTTTTGCCAGTTCATCCTGCATCCCACTCTCGTTCCAACTCCGTTTCATCCAATTCAACCCATTCGTCCCACTCCCGTCCCCATTCTTCGCAAGGCGGTTTCTCTCGAATCCAAATGGGTGTTGCCCCATCGCCAGAGGATCTCTATGGTTCTCCCTATCATATGGGTTCTCTCAACAGTTCGCTTCAAACCGACCATGTAAGATCCCCATTTTTTTCTCCGCTCCGTTCCTTGCACCTGCTCAACTTTGCGCCTCTCCATTTCCTTTCCACTCTCATCACTCAAATCCGTCCCCCCCCGCAATTCCTCTATTAAACTGTGGTGCCATCTCCGCGAATCCATCTGTGCCCCTCCAACCATGTATTCTCTACAGTCGCCCCCTAATCACAACATCACAAATCCAGCATTGAAAGGCCCTATCCGCCCCAGCCACATCCGAGCTCGCGTTGCCGCCTCACCCTATCCCCGTGAGACAGACAGCGTTCATTCCTCGTCAAGTGAGGCCGACGACATCTCGATGTTCCTAGGGAACCCTACCCCTGACTATCACAACATGTATGGTGGGAGCCACACCATGGCCCCAAATCAGGAGGCTCTTCACACCGCTGGCGCTTTCGGTAGAATGACTCTCAATCCTGATCATCATGCACTCGAAAAACTCGCAGCCAATGTCCGCGCTGCGACTACCACTAGCGCCTCGGATCGGGCAAAGCAGATTTTTGTCCAGGCATGGTCAGTCTCGTGTCCACATCGTCATCTTCGTTATAGCTTAGTATATGCGCCCATACAACAGGTTGACCGCCAATTATGCTCCTTATCCCGACGGGAATGTACCCCGTCAAGGCCTATATCTTTCTTATCGTCGGGTTTGTGAGCAATATGGCATTCCCCATATCAACACCGCCACTCTTGGCAAGGCTATCCGACTTTGTTTCCCAACCATCAAGACCCGTCGACTCGGTGTACGAGGGAACAGCAAATATCATTGTGGGTCCCAGATTTTTTTCAACCGTTATCGACCGCACCTCATCTCTTGTTCTCTTCTTTTCACCTGTCATAGACTGCGGGATCCGGCCTGCTACCTCGGCAGAAGCCGAGTGGCTACAAGACTTCATCCAAAAATCGAACAATAACGCTGCTCAGGCCTCGATCAATGCTGCCCGTCTTGCCAGCGAACAAGTCGAGTCTAGTAGTGCCGGGGGCCGATCCGATGAGGACGAGGACGACGACTCCGAAGGTGGTCACTCCGCCCTTGGCTCCAAACGTAACTCCCTTACATTGAACAATGAAACCAAGAACGTGGCCTTTACACCTGATCTGAGTGACAAAACACCCACCGCAGCGACACTGCTTGCTCAAGCACAAGCATCTCACAGATCTTCCGGTACGTATCCTCCCCAGGCTTCCATTCGCCGGCACACACAGCCAGACCCTTCGTTGGCCGTTCAATCCCATTCCGCTCCCACGCCGAACCCTGTGCCCTACCTGGCATCTGCGCAACCAATCTCTGTTCGACAACTTCTTCACTTCCCCTCTATTGACGAGGCTGTTGGTGCAACCTCGACCACACCGCACAGCATAGCCGCAAGGGAGGTTTGGGGATGGTTCCAAGACCACCTTGATGCACTCCTCGAGAGTGTTCGATCATTCAGGTTCGATCAATTTGAAATGCATCTACGAACTTTCTGGACGAATCTGGTTGGGCATCACCGAGAGGTCGTTCATGCCCCCGCAATCGCTGGCCTTATGGCCAAGGCCGATGCTATTGTCTATGATGTGAGTATCATCAGCGGATGCTATGCCCCTCAAATGCTAAGTCTCCCGCAGGAAATTCTGGAAATTTTGCGGTCACAAATGTTGTCACCAATCCCTTCGGCATCCATCACTAGTCTGCGTCAATTAGCCAATAAGATGGAGAAAATCCTGCTAATCGCCCTTGAGAATTATGGTAACACCTTTGTTGAACCAAAAGTGGAGCTTGGTGCTCGTTTTGGACACCTAGTTTGTGAGTCGTTTTACTTGGTTTTCTTACTCGATATTGATGTGTGTTAGTGCGCTTCCTTGATATATATCAAGTCACCCAAGCCCTCAATACTGTGCTGACCAATCAGAAACAGTTGGCAGACATGCGCCGTTCATGGCAGAAAGTTGATTTTGAGTCAGTGCGCAACCAATCCGCCTTGGTCTGCAATTGCAGGCACGAAGACTTGGTCCAATTACTGGAAGTGGAATTCGTGACCTTACTGGATAGTTTGACAAAGACCCCCGAACCTGTTCGGGAAGTTATGTCCTGGGCTGACAAGTGCTGTGAGCGATTGATGGGTGGAAGCCGAACGCACCACAACGGCTCTGAGGATAGGGCGACAATGAGTTCTCGTAGCGTCCTCATCAGATGGGGCTACGTTACTAGTCAAGTGATGAGGGACTTGGTAAGTCTACCTGCTGCGCCGCATGATTTGCATTAATTGCCCTTCAGACCATTAGAAGTGACCCTGCTTTCGGTGCCTTCCAAATTCTGAAATTATTCTTGGAGTGAGTGATCACCTGCTTAAGAGTTGCTGTCATACTCATGCCTGGTTCACAGCGATTGGATTGCAGTCAATGTACTGCGAAATGTAGCGCTATCAACAAACTCTGTAGCAGCTTCAGTAGAGCCAGTGATGCAACAACAATTCTTTAACTTGGGAATGGATGCCTCAGGCGGGTTCGGTTCGACAGGATTGATGACGACACCCACTACATCGAGTATGTTGGCTGCACTCCAACAAGATAACTACGCGGGCGCCTCCATTGATCCTACATCCTCTTTCAACTCCGATGCTTATACTTCGTTGTCATACATGGACACTGCTCCACCCCAAGATGACCCACTTCCTTCTGTTCAAACCTCTGGACTTAACTTCCCTGATTACTCGGGATCTGGAAGTTCATTCGATGTATCCGGATTCACCTCTCAGGATTTGGGTATCACTCCCACAAGCACACCGGGCAGTGAACCAGAACACGACAATGCGGATCAAGTCAAAACGGAGCAATCCGGTGTGTAAATGGGACTTTTCTACACGTACACTATTATCCCTCTTTACCAGTCTTTACCTTTTTTCTCTCCTTATATCTACCCCTTCCCCTTGACATGAACTTATTACCTTGCTTTCTTGCCTGCCTTTTGGGTTGTTGAATATTAATTTGCGCGTCGCTCTTGTTCGCCGGCTTCATGCCATCCCTCATCCACCGTAGTCACCCCACTTTGAACACTCTATATTGCTGGGCCTCGTACTCTTTTCCTTTCTGTTCATAGTATATCTATCTCGTTGATTCTGAGCTGTATTACTTGACCTATCTCTGTTACCCTCTATCTCTCATTTTCTGCTGCTTGTTTTGCCTCACACTCCTTAATCGTGTATAGGATCTTGACTTTTTGCTAGGAATTTCGTTATCAATATATAAGATTGCCCATTCACTGGCAGCTATTGAGGGAAACACAGAATGGTTTTTGAATTAAGTAATGTAAGTTAAAGGCATCCATTAAGGAATGGGATCAAGACACGCATGACATTTTAACCAAGAATCATCCTTGGTATTTCCTAAGCTTCGTCTGCAGCTACTTGGGGCTGTTCGGCAACTTCAGAGGCAGGCACGCCGGGGGTAGTGGGGTCTACCACCGGAGTAGGTTCAGATTCTGCAGCGCCGCCAGCACCGTCGTTCGACATCTCCGTATCTTCACCATTAAGCCTCTTAATTTCTGCCTCCGCCTTAGCAATGTTCTCAGCAGTAACCCGAGCTTGGTTAGCCTCAAACCATGCCTTCTTTATGCTCAAGTCCTGAATCACCCGGGGAACATCTGTAGCTGAAGCAGGTGGAGGGATGGAGAGCGATAAGATCGCAGATAGTAGTGGCAGGGGGACGTTGAGTTTGTCATTGGCGGGGGTGCTAGTAGGAGTGCCAGTGGGGGTGACTGTGCCAGTGGAACCGTTAGTCTTTCCACCCTTCTTTCCACCCTTGTTCTTTCCTTTGCCAGCGACAAAATAGGCTTCCTCTTCTTCTCCCTTCTTCTTCCGCACGATAGCACCTTCCGGGATGTCGTCGACTTTGCGCAGTTCAAGCTTGGGTACATTCACAAGTCCAGACGAAGGAGCACTGGAGGCGTCTGACGTCGATTTGAGCGCAACGTTGCCAGTCGTCTTTCCAGAGAAGAAGTCAATGAGTGTTTGACAGTCCTCGATTTGGGCTTGGAAGGCAGGGATCTCGGCTTCCTCTCTCAACCGCTGAGCAACTTCTCGCTTTTTAGCAAGTTGTTCAGCGGCACGTTGGCTACGAATTCGCTCCTCCCTCCGTGCGCGATCTTCGTGGACTTTGGCCCAGTACTTGTCGTTGGCCTCACGGAAGCGTTGCGCAGATTCCCGCTTGAGACTGTAGAGATCGTTGACGATTGCCTGGTATTTGTCTCGCTCTTCTATGAGCTTGCTGCGGTTATTGTATGCTTCATCGTCTTGTTGCTTGATGCGATCAAGCTCAGCCTTAATACCCTCATAACGTTCTGATAGAGCTTTGACCTCTGGATCCTCGAGTTGCTTGCGTAATTCTTTGACTTTTTCACGCTCAGCATCAATCCAGTCTTGGTCTGCCTGGAATCCCTCAACAACACGACGAGTACCTCGGTGTAACGTGATATCCCGAAGGGCCTTCTTTTCGTCGACGAGCTTAAGAGTGCCCGACTCGACTTGTTTCTGCAGTTGGCTATAGGATTTGTCTGGTCAGCCTGGGAGGGAGTGATCTACGTGTCAAGTTCACCTACTTGATTGCAGCATCCAGGTCAGCTACCGTTCGGAAGGGCGTTTTTGCTCTGGCAGTTTGAAGGTCTTTGACCTTCAGATGAGCATGATCATCCGTAAGGAGGTGAGGGTGTTCGGAGATAATGCGATGCCCACCTTCTTTTGGATATTATCCTCCAACATTTTTACTTGGTCATGCAGCTTCCCCCGAGACACCTTGTGTTGGCCTTGTTGCTCGCGAACCTCTTCCAACTCTTTGCGAAGTTCGTTCTTTCGTTCATTACTGCCCCCTGATTGTGCAGAGGAGATTTTATCTTTGACTTCACTCTATAGTGACGGAAGGACATTATTACGTGGGGTGAATAGAAATGAGGGGAATACGAACTAGCTTGTTCTGCGCAGAGGATATTTCGGTCTTTATTCTATCTTGCTCTTCGTCATAGAGTTTCTTGTCGGGCTTTCCACTGGTATATTCAAGCAAGGTAATGCCCAACGTGTCCTTTTTCTCGAGGGCAGCAACTGGGGTTGCAGTACCATTTGTGGATGCATTTTTGGTGGGCTTTCCCTTGTTGTTGGAAGCAGCCTTGGAGGTTTTTGACTTCGCAGCGGCAGACATTGGAGAGTCGTCGAAAGGGGATGGTGGTAGTAAGCTAATGAAAATGAGGGGTAGTGATGTTGCTACTGGTGGTGATCGTGTGAAATGCCTCCTTGGCGCTCACAGGTCCCACTGTGGGTCCCGCCATGGGTATCGTATGATGCACAGTATGTGCTGGTGTGCTCTTAGTACATTATACTGTGGATACCACAACGTTTGTATTGTCTCGCTACCATTAGAACACCACCTTAGTATCCAACTTTTCCACCTCCTTGTAGCACTCATCGTACAACTCTCTGTAATCATCTTCCTTCTCTCCTTCCCCCTCCTTTTTAGCTTTGCGTTTTTGATTCGGACATATCATTACACAGCTGGTCGGTCGCTTCGTCGAGCTGGCGTGCCCCAGCTCCTCTTTCGAGGCCACGAAAACGTACGGTATATTGGCCTCTTCACTTAGTACAGGCAGATGTGATATTATGTCAATCGGATTAATATCAGCAGCGAGTACCAGCAGTCTGCGCATGAATGAGTTCATCTGGTAGACGGAACAGAGATCGAAACAAACCCTTTTTCACCCTTCCGTATACCCTTCACAACTTCCTTCACGCCTCTCTTGACTTGACGCGCTTTGGATGCTGGAGAGTGCCAATGGTCAGCGATGGCCTGCATATATCGCAATGCATCTACCTTTCTTGATAGTCTTATGCAGCTTCTTGACGAGCTTTTTCTGTGCCAGAGGCCGAGCTATGGGCGAGAGGTCTTCTACGGGCACAGAAACCTCTTCCTTGGAGTCCTTGGACTTTTTGGATTTTTTGGGTGACTAGAGTAAATTTGTGAGGTGAATAGCACCGCTTGGTGCATGAACAGGCTCACTGATGAGACGTCTTCCATTTCGATATCCCCATCTCCTGCGCCTCCTTCTACCTCCTCTGCATTGGCACGTTTCTCCTTCTTTTCAGACTTGGCCATCGCCATCAAGCAGTGAGTATGAGATTAGAGGTATGTGACGTGACTTCTGTGACAAATGCACTTATTCAATAAGTCTTATTGGACATCCTCATCTTCTGCCCTGGGCACATCTACTCCCCGTATGAAACTGAACAGGACCCATGAAATCCCTCGCATTTCCATGTCGTACCACCAATTTAATGCTATAGTCACACCATCACTCTGCCTTACATGATGCCACCACCCAGCTGGTAAGTATAATGTTTCACCGGGTGAGAGGGATACGGATATTGGATGTGCCTCAAATGGAAGATGACCAGGTATGTGGGGGTCCCTGATAGATGACCAACGGACATAGGGGACTTCTGGCCCAGACGGTGTTAGGACGAGCTTATGGGATGAGTCCCGCGTGTAAGTGGCGTGTGGGTAGAGGCGCTCTGGAGAGGATTGTTGAGCGTTGAGGTCGTTGGCCATAGTAAACGAACCATTTAAGCACCAACCCTCCACAGGGGGCAGCAATGTAAAGTGTTTCTTCCCGCGTAGCACGGTGTAGATGTTCTCATACGGATCTGGATGAGGTATCTCTGAGTTGAGCCAACATTGATAGGTGTGATCGTACCGTTATGAATACTCGTGATGTTGTTCTCATCTCCAATCCAGAGGTTTACAGCATCCGGTAGACACCCTTTGAAAAGCGACATCAATACGATACATCGTCCATCAAGATTCGGTATTCACCGAGGGCTTCTGTGCACCAAGGTATATCACTGGGCAGGTGTGTTTGCAGAGGTATGAATTCGGAGGCATCTGCGGGCCTAGTTGCCGAGAACAGGTTCCCGTTCTGCGACTGAAGGTATAAGATTTCCTCGTTCTGATGACCTTCAGCGGAGTTGAGCACCCTTAGTCCTGGAAGGCGTGCCACCCACCCTCGGAAAGCTTGTGGAGAAATTGATGCATTGTCATCTTTTCCACTAGGGGTTCTACAAAATATGCTCGACCGTCCGAAGCAGTAGTAACTGCGTCTGCGCGCCTGACCACTTGTGAATCACCGGCTGAAAACGGTCTTCGGGATTTCTCGCATACCCATTGGGTGTAATCGCAATCGATATTTCTCGCTCTCCCATCGCGTTAATTAAAAAATCGTTCGACCATTGATCGAGAGATGTAATCTTCATTGCAAGGAATTAATCGATCAAGAGGTGTGACTCTATCAGAGACGAACTTTGTTGCCACGAATAACTACTGGTCGAGATACATGAATGAGCCTTGCGAATTCTATGGGCGTTGGAGGCTGCGGGAGTATCTCTATGGCTGTTCCATTTTGCTCTGGAGGGCGAGTTGGACCAAGTATTGCACTTGCACGTAATCAGTAAACGTACTATAATACTCTTGGGAAAGCCAGCGCAGAGGTGCTTGACGAGGATCGAGAGGTGGCATCGCCGGGAGCAAGGGACGTCGATCGCGTAATAACGCGTGCATTTCTATACTAGGGTTTGGCTTTTCACTTAGGCCACCCTAATACCTTCACGTTCATACTCCCGTCAGAACGCGTTTTCCTTCCCCCGTCGTGATGTCGGACAAGAAGAAAAGTCGTACACAAAAAGCTAAAGCTGTGAGTACAGGTCAAATCACCTTCGGCGCGTCTGACTTATATCGGCAATCTTCAGCCGGCTACAGGGCAGCAGACCTTGCTCAGCTTGTTTTCTCGAGTCAAGGACCCGTCACAAAGACTATCTGTGTTGGATGCTGGATTGGAAGGCCAGAATGGCGTGCCACGTTTAGGAATAGCCACACTACCCTTCGGTGAGTATATCGTATATTCAGTCCAGACTTGTAATTAACATTGGAGCACGAGTAGCCAATGCACTCACACCAAGAGGCGACCTTCAAAATACTGCAACCGAAATAATCGAGATTTCGGATGATGAGTTAGGCACGAGCAATCCACCTTCCTCTCCAGCGACTGGCACCGACGACACCGACGATCCCAACAGCATATGCAACGAAGAGAACCCCGGCCTAATCGACCCGGCGCTACCGCCCATTAAAGTAGCTGCACCAAAGTTGAAGGATACCCCAAAATCGATGTATTCCATCTTTGTGCAACGGCCTTCTAGATCTCTCCTTGACTGTCCTGGTCAAAGTCGCAAGCTGGACGCGCCTTATCCCCCCTACCCAAACAAAGAGTCCCAGCATGTAAAGGGCTTGCAAACGGAATTTTCGGATATGAAGCTAGGAATGTCGCACCCCTCACGCAATCGCAAACGTCAGCGTTCATATCCACCCCAACCAATCAATACCCTATCTCAATTCAATCCACTACCCATCTCAACTCATGTACCACCACCTCATTTGACAACTCGTGTTCTAGACAAGCATTTGTATTTATCCACTATACCCGAGGGACACCTCAACTCTCATCCTGCTATTCGACATATCGTGGATACCACACGCGCAAATCACGAAGTGACTGTATCAGACAACCGCTTATGGGTCGATAAGTGGCACCCAAGCAAAGCCTCTCACGTACTGGGGAATGAAGCGAATGCCCTATACCTTCGAGACTGGATGCAAGCACTGAGATTAAACCCTATTGTTATCAATCGCGTTTCAACCTCAAAACAAGATAAGCAAGCATCAGCGTCTCAGAAGCGCAAAGATTACGAGTGTCCTCGTGGTGTCAAACGATCTCACATAATTCGCAGCACTTCGACGCAAAAGAGTAGGAAGAAACGAAGGATCGATGACTCTGACGAAGAAGATGGTTGGCTTGATGAGGACTTCCTGTCCCCTCCTCCCTGGGGATTATCTGAAGACGACGAGCCAATTCCGCCCAGTCCTGCTGAACCACACCTCCAAGCCCCTGGTGCACAAGCATTTAATCACCACCTCGCAAATACAATTGTATTAGTGGGTCCTCATGGTTGTGGGAAGACGGCATCTGTCTTTGCCTGCGCAGAAGAGCTGGGGTGGGAAGTTTTTGAAGTATATCCAGGGATAGGAAGACGGAATGGGGCCAATATCGATCATCTGGTAGGAGATGTCGGTAAGAATCATATTATGAAGAATACAAGATCACGGATGAATGAACCATCAATAAGCCGCATGCAACCTAATGCGTTTACGATGGAATGTGATGGTGCAGTCGAAGCACTCGAGCCTCAGGGAGACCCTGTGGCAACCAGGCAAGAGGGGAAGGGACCATTGTCTGGAGAGCAGACATCTCCCGGTGTGGAACGATCGGATGGCTTTCCTGAATCTCAAAGGTTGATTCAACAATCACTCATCCTCCTTGAGGAAGTGGACATTCTGTTCAAAGAGGATGTCAACTTTTGGCCAGCCGTGATCGACTTTATACGGAGCTGCAAGCGGCCAGTTATCTGCACATGTAACGGTACTCACGCCAGATTTAATCTTCTTACCTACCAGGCTGAATAGCATCCCACAGACATAAGCTTGATTCCGCTAGATGACCTGCCACTTCAGGCCGTCTTAACATACCAGCCATGTCCGTCCCCAGTGGCAGTCTCCTACCTCCAAGCGATATGCTGCGCCGAAGGCGCCGCCATGGAGAGGAATTCTTTGGTCGAACTTTATGACTCTACATATGAGGTCATGTCCATTGATCTTCCTGAAGCCTCGGGGGTTTCAGCCAATGGAAAGCTGCCTGTGGCAGATCTCCGGAGAGCAATTCATAGTCTCCAGCTGTGGTGTGTCGACGCCAGTTGCCTAGTCCGGGCCGGAAGCGGAACTGAATGGAAACCGTCGCATGACGTGGTCACCAGTAAGGGTGGTGATTGGCACCTTGTGGATGAGAAGGTGGAACAAACCGGCCAAGGGAGTTCGAGTGCACTTAGCGCGTGCGAGGAGCGAACGCTATTGCGGGCGATATCTGATAGTACAGATCTAATCTCATTTACTGATAGCCACCTCACTCGAGACCCAGTATATTCTCCACAGGTGTGTACTCATATCAATGTTATCAAGGGACTTCTAATGGGGGACCTCATTACATGCAGGGCCTAGTATTACAACAAATCACGACCGCCGACGATGAAATCGGCCACTTAATGCTTGAATACCCAGCTACCACGAGGGAAGAAGGGACATTTGGATTACATGATCGAGATGAAGAGATTGCTTCGTTTGCCATACGACTTGCACGTGGGATGGTCGAACGCGGAGTAGCACGAGGACAGCCGATGCTATTGGCTGACAAGGACCCCTCATTTCGGCCGCGTGCGCTGTTCCGCGCTCGCGTGGATCATAAGAGGCGGACAGAACAGAGTTTGCGGGGTCGGCTGCCACTGGGAATGAGGGGGATGGGACATCCCGCGATTGCATTAGATTATCAGCCCTGGTTCCGGCTGATGGTAGAGGCAGACGATAGGGCGGAAAAAGAGCATCTGGAGCAGGCGCAACATGAACGGCGGGGCGGAAGGACGACACGGAACAGCCAACGATACGAGCGGGTGATGGAAGTGAGCGTGGAGGAGAGAGATGGGCTGGAGATGAGCAGGCTGGGGAGAGGTGAAAGGTAATTAATCGGATGTATCGTAAGGAGGGACATGGGGACGTGTTTAACACTCAACGTGGGGGAGCTTGTGGCAGAGTCGCACGTTGTCGTTGTTTGTCCGGCAATATAACTACTTTCGGATGGAGCACGCGACGCTCCCGTATTGGATCTCAAACCCACAAAGTTCTGAAAACCCAAAGTCCATCGTCGAATTGTCTCTTTCTCATCTTCCTTCCTTCCCAGTCCACCAGCACACCCGTCCCAGCCATGCCCGACCGTCTCGATAACCACCATCCCAGTCCGTCCTCCGGCCATCCCTCGCCGCCCCACATTTCCCCATCTCTCAAAGATCCTGCATCCAGACATTCTCCCATCACAGACCTTGCACCTCTCGAGTTTTTGCAGAGCCAGCGCCGGGGCTCCATAACTGACCCTTCTCTCCACGTTGTCTCTGCTAATCCCATTCCCAAGCTCAGCGCAACCTACCGACCACAGACAGACTCGCTTTCTGCTCCTCTTGGTACATCCACACTGTTGCACGAACCGGCGACCAAGGGGCTTTCTACTGATCCACGTCCGACTTCACCGTACATTTTTACTGAACCACCATCCCATCCGGCAGAGAGCAATGCTCAGATACGCAAGCTCCTGCATTCACCCACCCATGAGACCCCCAGTACCCGACACCCCTCTCCACAGTCTGATGAGCTGAGGAGGCCCTCAGAACGGACGAGCTCGGCAAGCGAAACAGGTTAGCCCGTTGCATGCAGCTTGGTGTCCGTACTTATGCTATCCCGCTTGCTTTGCCTGTCCCAACAGCCCCGCCTGGAAGAATCGAAGAGGGGCACAAAATGGTGGTGGACAGCGACATCCAGGACGGAACTGCTTTGCGACGTCTTCGCGAAACACAACCGTTTGATTATAATATGAGACGACACTCGATCGCTGCCGGCCAGGATCCTTACCAACCCTCCTCCCCCCATGGCTTGAAGCGTAAAATGTCAGCAGATCGAGGGGTGTTCCCGCCTGTTGGTGAGGAGATAGATCCCCAGCTAATTGGACCGGGCGTGCCAAGTTCAATGGACCTTGATTCTGAGGGACCGGCACCGAAGAGGAGAGGGTCAGCGATCGACACACAGAGAATAGCGCAACTAAGCCTGAATGATCGCCGAAACTCAACGGATTTTCGAGGACCGCCTCCATGGATATTGAACGGGAGGCGAGATTCAGCAGCTACCTTGTTTCCAAATGTAGCAGCCGTGGGTGGGTACAATTCGGCGTTTACCGGAGGCGAGTCACCGCATGCCCGGCCGCCCCCAGGCATCGCTACTTTCGCGTGGCCTCCCAATTCACGTCCGCCTGATCACCCGACTGCAGCTACAATGCAAAACGAGGGGGACCTTTCTACTAATGTCCACAACAATTCTCGCACCTTTGACCCTAATCACCCTAATTCCATCATGATACCGCCCCTGAATTATCCCCCAGACAGACGCTTGTCTGTTCCCGATGCCCTCACCAATCCACCCCCATCTCGGGTTCTACGCTCAAGATCGCGTCCTCCTTCGCGCCAACCGCAAAACCAAGAGCCTAATCCACAGCCCTCGGCCACGCCCTCTAGCCAGGACGATGTCCCTCCACCCACAGCGCCTTCCGTCGTCGTCCCTCCTACGAGCACTGCGAAAAAGGAGGGATCCACTCCCTATTCGCGCTCCCCCGAGCTACGAGTATCACATAAATTGGCGGAGAGGAAACGCCGAAAAGAAATGAAGGATCTTTTTGATGAGCTGAGGGATCAGCTCCCAGCTGATAGAGGGATGAAAGCGAGTAAATGGGAAATACTCAGTAAAGGTGGGTGTCGAGCTGCTTGGATCGCCTACTTGCACACAATTTATTCTAAACAACACGTTGTACGCAGCCATTGATTTTATTACCCAACTAAAACAAAGTCACCAAGACATGGCGCGCGAAATAGATATGTTAAGACACGAGCTTGATAGCTACCGCCAAGGTGCTTTACCCCCCTTTGCGAGTGCTCCTCCGCATCCTGTAGTCTATGGCCAAGGGCCCGTGCCCTACGCGCCAGGACCGCTGCCACCGCACCCAACTTCACAGGCTGCGCCGTCACGACCAAACTCGACACAGAATGGATTCCCTCCTGGCGGTGGACCGCCTGCCTCTTCTGCCCCGCCACCCGCGCAGAATGGGAGTATCAATCGAGTAGATCCCCCCTCTTAATTTCTTCTGTTCTACAAGTACACCTTTTAAATTGCATTCGTGTATCAATAGGACGTGTTGCTCTTGTATAATCAGGCTGGTCTGACGGACATTTTCTTGGTTGCTGATTGTGGAGATGGTTGTGAATGCAATACCTGATTTACCGTTCCCATTGTCTGAAACAAAAAGCAGTCGCAATTGAGCTCACGTAATCTATGGCTGATTGATTATGTAATGGCAGAGTCAAAGGCTTTCGTAAAGCAGTGGTGGGTTGGGTGTATACCATAAAATAGCGCCATGGCACCGAAGCATTCGCATTCACTCCTCTTTCATCCTAAGAAGAATGCAAAGAAAGAACACCAGCCTCCACCCCGTAGGCCACCAGGTTCCGTTCCTCGCCCACCACGACCAGCTCCGGCCAATGATGAAGAGGAACTGCAGCTGCCTAATACAGAGTTCACTGACTTTCGACTCATGTCGTCCGCACTGAATGGATGGAAATACGACGTGATGAAGTTCGATTCGAGAAAAAAGGTTGATATACTGACCTGGAATGGACCTATCAAGTTGAATAGAAAGGATCTAAGGAGGGACGAGCCTGCGACGACAAGCGTGCCACAGGCAGTTGGTCCGATGCTTGGGCCAGATGGAAAGCCCGTGATAGGCGCAGATGGGAATGTTGTTATGGTGGACGCCGAAGGAAAGCCTATTCATTCGTCAACGACGCCATCGACACCCAATGGGAGTGCCACGGGTGGCAGTAAAGCCAAAACACCAGCATCATTGAACTCAAAGAAGAAGTTCCAGAAGAAGACGAGACAGGTGTTCTACGTGCCAGAGGAGGTTCGTCAGCTACGGAGGGAAGAGAGATACCCATGGGTAATGGAGGACTCGACGGGACAGGAATTGTGGGTGGGACAGATGGAGGAGGCTTCGAAATCTGAGACACACGCTTTCTTTATGCCTGCTGCAAACGACGTATTCAAGTTTGTTCCTGCCCACCGCTGGTACAAATTTCAGAAGAAGTTGAAGCATGATTTGCCCACAGATACCACAAATGTGGAGCAATTTGTAAGTATTTCGCATCTCCCTACCGCTGTACTCATTCAGAATCAATAATTCTGGATCGTAGTACTCTCGCCTGCAGAAGCGGGATCCTGCGCAGTGGTTGGCAGCCCGGAATGGTGGTAGAGGTCCTTCAGCGGCCACTGCAGCCATGTTCAAGGCTGAAGCTGAGGGTCGTACAGTTGCGCTTGATGGCTCCCTCGTACACACTGCAGGCCAAAGTCTAGGTCCAGGTGGACGACGCCTCAGGGCTGTCGACAGTGGGGCAGACCGATTTGGTGATGACGAGGAGGGAGGCCCCGGCAGTAGAAAGAGAGAGACAGGCGAAGATGGCGACCTAGACGAGCTGCTGTACGAGGAAGAATTTGCCGACGATGACGATAAAATGGAACCAGACCCTGATGATGAAGAGGCTAAGGAGCTTGAGGTAAGGCTCCCTTGCTTTGTTGATGCCGCTTTAACGAATGATATTGTATACAGGAGCGACTGAAACGTGAATACAAGATAGCCAATAAACAGCGAGATGGTAACACTATCGAGTCGGACGAAGAAAACGAAACCCCGACTCTAAGCAAGCAAGCCAAGGCTATGCAAAAGCTCATCAGGAATCGGGAAGGAAATGACGCATACGAGAGTGATGAGGAGAAGAACCCGTATGCAAGCTCTGTAAGTCGAGAGATGGGTATTTAGACGTGCAGTTACTGAACACACTGCTCAGGATGAGGAAGAGGAAGATGAGGAGCTTCCTGTTATCACAGGCGAGCCTGCCATCATACAGCAGCCTCAACAGGTTGATTTCAAAGCGGCACAAGCTACTAAGGCAGCGGCCGCTGGTACACGACCTGAAGCAAATGGTGGCCGGCCGGGACTACCACCCACACAATCACCAACGGCCTCACCCTCCATGGGCGGACATTCTCTCATAGCGAAGAGGGCAACCAGCCCCAAGGCATCGAAGCCGAGTATCAGCCGGGATAACAGCCCATCCCGCCCCTTGAGCTCGGCTGGAAACGCTCGTCCTGGTACTCCTTCAGGAGTTGCACAGCAGTCGCATGGTGGGCAAAAAATCAACGGTATGAAACGCAAGGCCGTTGATGACGGATCACCCCCGCCCGGGACACCCAGCAGCGGTGCGCCAAGTGGTACTCTAAAAAAGAAGAAGCGGACCACGCCAGAGGGTGAACTGGATGATAACATGGTGATTGAATGGCTCAGGAACACGCCGAACGCGACGACGAGAGATTGCTTGAAGCACTTCAAGTCATATTTGGTGGACGATGCGACGCGGAGCAACTTCACGCGACTCGTCAAAGAGGTCGCGGTGTTGAAGAATGGAGTGCTTGTGTTGCGGAGTGCTTATCGTGGTGGCTCAAGCGTGCCATCCCCAGCTGCCACACCAGGAGCATAATTAACTACGGGTGTATAGTTCTCCTGTACTGTTACCGCCCTTTTCCAATTGAGGTTATTTCGGAGGACCCAGCCCTCGCTGTGCCTGACAGCTTCGAGGTATTCTTGGCGGGTTTATGACGAAAGGAAGCTTCTCGGCAAAGTCCATGCTGCTGGTGCATGTTGATGAGACGGGGCCCCGCGACGTGAAGATTCTATAAGGACATGCGCGTTCTGTGTCAAAAAAGACGGTGGACCGCTGTGGCGCTGGCAAAGAGGAGAAAAAATGAGAAAAGGAAGAATGTGGCCGTGACGGGCAGTGGATGCCATGGCTTGCAGTTGATGGTTGATTATCATGGCCTTGTAGCATGGTAAACATGGCCCGAAAAGGGAATGATGTGCAGGCATTGACAAAAATAGGAGATTCGCCAAGCGGGACGATGTGGGTGGCGAGATCAAGATTATAGGGCAACTGTGGTTGAAGGGGTAACGTCCCAGGGCCGTCCTCCTACAAAGGTAGGTCCTCCATCGCAGGACCACCTCCCAATCCCCTTTCTCTCCCTTCTGGTCTGAGCGTCCCGGAGCCCTCGTTCTGCCACTTCATAGCTAAAAAACGAGAGCTCCATTTCGCCGTGCCTCATGTTCCTCTCGTCATTGTTGCTTTTTCTCGCCCCAGTCGCGTCATTTGCTGCCCCAACGTCTAACGACATTTATGCTCACGACCATTCATCTTCCGGTTCCCTTCCTACGACATGGCACCAGCCCGACGACCATCCCGTTCATAGGCTGTTTCCTCGCGCACCGACTGATGGTACGGATTATCCTCCCGTGGGCAGCGTAGGTGTGTATTAATACTCCCCGGCACACTGCATGCTTCTGACCTCACTCGTGTGCAGAGTGGCGCAGAGGCTGGCCGGGTCGCATACCTGACCCTGCAATCCTGCCTCAGTCCTGGATTGATGCTCTTAACGATGCAATTGACGCAGGACTCATCCCTAATGTCCCGATATCGACTAACACCCCTGGCGTTAATCCTGTCTATCCTCCAGGCTTTAATCCCAACAGTCCTGAAGTTTGCTCCTCTACATATAAATGCAGACATCCAGATGACATTTGGGATGCCCCGGATGGTGTTTTTGCCACTTCCTTTGATGATGGTCCGCTTCCCGTGAGTTTTTTTTACCGAGTAACACACGCAGCTGCTTATCGCAGCCGCAATAAGCCTACAGCCAGACTTCTCGATTTCCTGGATGAGCATAACGAAAAGGCCACACATTTTATGATTGGCATGCACATTTTGGCCAGCCCAGAGTTGTTCGAGAGAGCATTCGATGCAGATAATGACATCGCTGTGCACACCTGGTCTCACCCATACATGACCACCCTCAGCAATTATGATATCCTTGGACAGGTAAGGTCGTGTAGCTATCCCCATTGTATCGCTACCTCATTGTGTCCAAATTTAGCTCGGTTGGACCATGCAACTGATTCGGAATTCCACCGGTGGGCGCATTCCCCGCTATTGGCGTCCGCCATATGGTGACTCTGATAACAGGGTGCGGGCCATTGCGAAGGAGGTAATTCTTAGATTCAGCCATGTTGCACTGCACATCTACAACTTAATTCCTTTTGGCAGGTGTTCGGTCTAGAAACTGTCATATGGAATCAGGAGTATGTGGACCCTTCCGTGGTTGTCGTAATAGATTTCTTGACTTATTTGCGTAGTACCCTCGATTGGGGACTTTCCTCTGGCAGCACCACTCTCAGCATGGTCCAAGCATCAATGACCCAATGGCTGACAGGTGAGTCCCAAGAGTTTACCTAAATCCTGTCCTTGTCAAACGGGCATGTTAGGTCCCAAGTCCCCGGGTTTGGTAGTCCTCGAGCACGAGTCCATGGATGCTACCGTCCAAGCCTTTATAAATGCGTACCCTCTCATCCAAGCCAATGGTTGGACCGCGGCCTCCCTAGCCCGTGTTGTTAACGGCGATCGAGCATATCAAAATGCACAGTCATCCTCGTCCGACGATGTTGAATTTGCCATTGTCGGCGACTTAAGTGGTCCGGACGACAATGAGGATGATGGCGAGGACGACCAGAGCGATGGTGATAGTGGAGACGACGGTGGGGACGACAGTGGGGACGGTAGTGGAGATGGTAGTACCGATAATGGTGATAATAGCAGTGGTAGTAGCCAAGATGCCTCGCGGCCCTCTCAGTAGGTTCTTGTTCACCTGATGTTTCAAAGCTCATCCCGTTTAGGTCTGTAGGAGGAGACCCAAGTCCAACGTCTGCAAACATCTCCAACTCTGCCCTCAACTCATTGACACCCTTGGACGCACTTCCTCTTGCATTCTTCTTCACCGGCCTGGCACTGTGGGCCTGATAGGGACTTGTATTTCAAACATTCGATTAGACATTCGTGGACAGCTCGAACCTCACGACGCTTTTTTCCATTGATCGTTACTTTGATACGCGCACTTACACACGGCGATTTCTCACCGGATTTAATTCTTTGGATGGACAACTTTGAATCGTGATCACCGCATTGGACTCACGGACATCTGGACATTTATAATTCTACGAGATGCAGCAAAACATGATAGTTTTGCTTTGGATATTCTCTTCTCTTCTTTTAAAAACTGACATTAATCTATAATGAATACTTTCCACCTTTCCTCCCCTTTGCATATACGCTTTCCTTCATTTGTTCATCGTCCCCTTACACTCTTAGGTGTTGCCCACACTAACCTTGATCAAGAGGTTGGATGAGGTGAGTCCTTCCACCCGGATGGTGTCACCGTTTAACTGGCCTATAGGATTACGATGCATTCATGACACTCTCATTGCGGATACCCCTCCCTTGCAATTCACCCGGAAACCTTTTGACGTAGAATGGTTGTACCACGCTGTGTGCAGATGGAATTCATTTGTAGAGCGCTTGACACGTGCAGATGTCAAGCAGATTCATGCAATTCACCCCCGTGTAGTGTTGTGCGCGACTTTCGTGATTTCATGAGATCATGACATTGCAAATAAGACAACCAAAACACTTGGAACAACATATTACGGACCCACTAAGCCAACAAACGCATGGTGATACATTAGATACAAGGCATTGAGGCTGGTTAGTCAAAGGAGTGATGGCAAAAGTTGTGTAGAGTCCAAACCACGAAGACCTGTCCGATAAACTCATAGAAGGCTGGGCCACTTGATCTTGAGGCCTTCCAGCCACCTCATGTAAAGCAGTTCTGCAATAGGTGATTTGCGGATCGGGGTAGCTGCATCCGTGTCGTCTGTGCGTGGTGTGGCGGATGTGGAAGGAAGCCCAGCAAGCTCTTCCTGGACCTCAGTGACGACAAGCCCTTTAGACGTCATTTCACTCTTGCGTGTTATCCTTGTGTGCGGGAATAGCCCACGGGATGTATGGATATAGTTTCGGACCCCGTTGTGGCTGCGACAAAGATTAAAAGCTCAGTATGTAATTAAGTGGTGATTCACGTACTCGTTGATTCCTGAGAGAATATCAAGAACAATGCGATAAGCCAACTCAGGGTTCGCATCCTTTAATTCGCTAAAGCCTCGTGACAGCATGCTTAATGATTCAATTTCGCGGGCATCCATATCATCCCGAATAGCCTAATTACAAGTTAGCAACCTTAGGGAGGCAACAGAATCGGATTTACTGACATCACGAAGGATGGGCAACACGACATCATCGACTAGGAGCTTTCCGGCTTTTCCTGTCTCGCTGGCAATCCGCTTATGTGACACTGGCGATGATGGTGCTGATGTGCTGCCCTCTTTCCGCATACTGCCCACAAACTCTGAGGAGAGCCTCAGTGAACCCACAGGATCCACTTTCTTGACGGGTCGTATAGTATCCACGCCTGTTCCAAGGTCGGCTTCTCGTATAATTGTTCCCGCACCATTCACGGATGTCCTTTCTGCGTAGGAGGATCGCCGATTCATATTCTTGAGAGAGCCACCACCTGAATAGGCGGGAGGGTCGCCTGTTAATCGCAATCAGTGAAATGCCTTGCAGGCGAGAATGTAGAATACCAGAGGGTAGTGCATCCCCTTCGTCGCTTGTTTGAGTTGCGTCATCTTCATGGTCAAGTATAACTGATTTGATTATTACAGTTGAATGAGCGGCTTGGGGGTTTGTACCAATGCCAGGAGGGACAATTGGATCGCTACCCTTTGTTGCAGCTCCAGTGTCAATTGAAACCCGTTCTTCATCCACAAGAGATATGCCTTCATCATCAGGAATTGTATCTGGCTGCGTGACCAAATCCCTTGCCATTCCTCGGAACGACCCCATTACAGAATTAGAACGTATGGTATCAAAGTTCCAATCACTCTTCATAGTATTGTCCCATGCCATGGTATTTCGGACTGTAGGCTGGTATGCCTGATGCCCCTTGTGCGGCTGGTGTGTGCGCCATTCTTGATACCGCTCAATAAGCTCTGTAAGATAAGATGTCTTTCTAGCGCCTTTGATGAAACGGTGTTGCAGTAACTCGCTAGCACTAGGTCGCTGTATGGATGATTAAACGACGTTCAAGACCCGATGCGAGTCCACATACCGCACTAGGGTCCTTTGTTAAGCACTGAGCAACAAAATCCTTAAAGATAGGCGAGAAATTGCCTTCCAGAGTTGGGGGTTTAGCCTTCGGTATTAGGAAGAGGACTCGCATGGGATGGTACTCGGCCAACGGCGGTTCTCCTTTCGCCATCTCAATTGCAGTAATCCCAAGGCTCCACATGTCCGCTTTAGCATCATACCCCGCCTGTCTAATAACCTCAGGGGCCATCCAAAAAGGTGTTCCAACGAATGTGTGACGAAGTGTGCTTGTCAACTGGGCAGCAACACCAAAGTCCGCTAGCTTCACTTTACCGGAGGACGACAGGAGGATGTTTGCGGCTTTGATGTCCCGATGTATTGTGCCTTCTGAGTGGAGGTAATCCAGACCAAGAAGCAACTCGCGGCAGATGACAGCTATGTGCGCCTCAGAAAATACGCCGGGCTTGAGTAAGTCGAGACACGATCCGCCGGCAAGGTATTCCATCACGATCCAGAGCTTATAGGCGACCACAAAAGAGCCGTAATACCGCGTGACATATTCCGAATCGCACTGTGCGAGACTGGCAATTTCCTGTTGAATCTCCGAGATATCATCATCCGTGTCTTCCAAATCTACAAGCGAGAAAAGGTCAAAGGGTCCACGACCACTGCTGGGATGAAAGAGAGACGTACCGATCTGCTTGATAGCTACTATTTGCTTTGTCTCATTGTGCATAGCCTTGTATACTGTCCCAAAGCTCCCAGTGCCCAGCTTCTCGAGAAGGGTATACTGACTAGCGGGATTGTTGCTCGGGATTGGGTAAGGACCACGGGTTTTTTGCGATTCAGCCTGCAGTGACGACGTGGTCAGCACGGCAGAGTGATAAGATGGAGCATCGCTCGCGAAGCTTTGACCCCTTGAGCGCTGGATGAGCGACATGGGTGCAGCACCTAGCGGCTCTGGGATGGTAGTGACGCCTCATGGCGCCCACGCAGGAAGAGACACGTGCCCCGGAGTGAACGATCGAAAGGTGGTATGGATTGAATTCAATCGGCGAGATAAGCTTACCATGATAAGTCGTGGGAGGGTATAAAGCCGTGATCAGCCTGTCGTTAACTTATGCCCGTTTGGAACGAAAATGATGTGGCACGACGATGTGGCAAAGTGTGAGAGCCGGATTTTTCTGTGAGTAGGTTGGGAGTGCCGTCGGCGTGCAGAGCACTCGAGGAGGCAGATGGTTCACGTTACAGGGGCGGGTGCAGGGCGTGCAGGGCGGTCACAGGGGCGGTTACAAGCGGGCTCAACAGGCCAGGAGCCACAACGGGAGGGAGTGTGGTCGCAGGAAGACGGGAGGGGGCAGGACGGAGGTCGGGGTGGGTAGAGAGGGATGGGGAGGATGGCTGGGGATTAAGTAGCAAAAGGCAAGAAATAACGGGATTTATAATTCACTTATGACGAAACAACCGCACTGTCGTCCAACAATTCAAATTAGGAAGTCACAGCTCACAACCCGACAGCTCAAATCCGTCCCGCATCGGTGCATAGCATGGCCGTAGCTCAATTCGTGCGTGTGCATACATATAAGAAACCATTGACAATCAATGAAACTGCTGCATAGAACGACCCCCTACCCACTACACCACACAACATCCTATGCCTTTACGGCATACTTGCGAGTAGGGAAGTTCTGCTCCTTCTTCTTTTGTTTCAATGTCTTGAGCGATGCCTCGTGCTACACGGCCGGTCAACATTCCGATTCGCTGGTACCATCTCATCATAGCGACACACCTTGGTCAAGCGCCGTCTGATTGCCCGTGTCTTCTTGGGTCGGAGGTCGAGAGGCAGGTACTTTTTCTTCTTGTAGTACTCGCGCAAGTTCTGGCGGGCCTTCTGGTTGGTGACGGTCAATACCCGTGCAATAGCCTTGCGGACGGTGTTGCTATCGAGGCGAGCCATGAGTCACTTCCACATAGCCCGCTCAACATTCACCACGTACATCCTTGTAAGCTTTGCCGCCGATCCACCAGTGATCTTTTGCACTCGTAGCGATAGGAGCTCTCCCTTGAGTTCCTGAAGTTGTTTGGCCAAGTCATTCTTCGACCTGCATCCACAGTCAGATCTCCCTACATCCACCCATCAATACTAAATGATAGCGCACTTGGATTGGAGTTCATATGCCTTCACTTTTCCGACCATTTTGATGGTTTCTGCGAGCAAGGCATGAGTATGGTGCTAAACGCGTCATTTGTGCAAGATGGCCAGTCCCAGGCGAAACTAACACCCGCATTGTATCGCTGGGCCAGGGAGATGCGCTTGGTGCCGCGAGAGCAAATAGGAATGGGTATTCACCTTGGGGATCGTCGTGCTTGCTGGTACTGCCTAGTATCCCAACCACAGATTTGTGTCCAGAACCTTAATTTGTAAAACTGTATCGTTGTTCCCACGCTTAATCAGAGGATTATCTTATCCCCCGATTTGGCACCCCCGTCATCTATGTCTTCAACTCACCGAAGCCAATTCCGCCCTTGTATAGACCTTCACGAAGGGAAAGTGAAGCAGATTGTCGGGGGCACGCTTTCCGATAACTCACCAGACAGCCTCAAGACGAACTTTGTTGCAAGGCTTGTATAGCATATCGTCTTCCCGATTTACGCTGGGAAATGAACATGCTTCTGTTCAATCAGTCAATCGCCCGCCGAATTCGCTGAACTATACCGTAAACACAATCTAACTGGTGGGCACGTCATTAAACTGGGTGGCGGGAATGATGCTGCTGCAAAGGAAGCTTTGGCTGCATGGCCGGGGGGGCTGCAAATTGGAGGGGGGATCACTCACAAAAATGCGCAAGAATGGCTTGACGCTGGCGCGAGTAAAGTTGGGCTTTGCAATACTAATTTTTTGCGCCGCCTTTTGACGGCGAAAGGACCTTAGGTGATTGTGACTTCCTATCTGTTCCCCGGCAAGTCTTTCTCCCCGGAGAGGCTGAGAGCATTGTCAACCGCTATTGGAAAGGATAAGCTTGTCATTGACCTTAGGTGCGACCATACATTCACGCTAATCGGTGATCCTCTTTAAATTTTGTGTAGTTGCCGCCGCCGTGGCAATAGATGGTTCATTGCGATGAATAAATGGCAAGACATCACCGACATGGAAGTCACAAGAGGTAAGTAGACAGCAATATGACTTTGGGAGGATTAACCGAGCAAAGCAGAGACCTTGAGTTTGCTATCCGAGTACTGCAGGTATTCTACCTGATTATACTTATAATAACTGATGCCGATGGAACGCAGTGAGTTCCTTATACACGCCGCGGACGTGGAAGGATTATGTCAAGGAATCGATGAAGAACTGGTATCCAGTGAGTTACGCTTATCTTTAGTGATACCAATATTCAAGCCCACAGAATTGGGCGAATGGGCGACCCTTCCCATCACGTATGCCGGCGGTGCTAAATGTGAGTGACTCGTAGGCTTGTAGGGACTTAACGCCCATCCATCGAATTAGCCATCGACGACCTGGATCTAGTTAACCAACTGTCCAAAGGCAAGGTTGATCTGACGTATGGGAGTTCATTGGATATTTTCGGGGGCACATTAGTCAAGTTCGCAGAACTAGTAAGGGTAAACGAAGGTGCCAAGTCCTCCTGAAGAAACAGAAGTACAGCATCGATGGTCAAGCCACAGTATCTAATACTCCATAGACCTCTCGATGATTCTTGTGAGATGTTCTTTGCCGTCAGAACCAATAACATCACCGATGCCTGGAGCGAGATCCAGTACTCGTCGTTGAGGCAGAGTCCCTTCGACCAGGCTGGGAATGTCTTGATTCTTGTAGCTGCAGACGTGTAAGGAGGTATAAAAAAACAGGAGAGTCCACAAACACTCACCCAACTGCCTTGAGGCCACGGGGTACACCCAGACCATCCAGGAACCGGGCAATGGACTCGTAGAGATGTGCCCCAATCTCACTATCGGGAATGCTGGTAATAGATGGGTCCGTAATTGTGGTCCCATTGAATATGGCCAAAGCCTGACGGTGACGGTCAGGGGACGAGGGCGCAGTGAATTGGAACACTAGTCACAGTTAGCCTAGTGATTTGTTTCTACAAGGTTGATCGGCACATGCTTACCTGCTGGACCAGTCAATGCAACGCTGACACCATGGGGAATGATAGGGTGGTCCACTGCATACCCGGGGTGCTTGTAATTTGGACCCTTCTTGTTTAAGCCAGAGATCTGAGAGTCGTGGCGTATGTTAGACTACGTAGGGACCAGACGAATAAGAGGCCTACAGGGTAACTCATGCCGTGACACAAGTGGACCCCCGCATTTCCGAAGCCAATGCCCGCAAACGACGATGCCAACCTGGCGCATGTCAGTAAATGCATGGTTTATTTAGTTATCCTGCTTACAGCATCTGTCGTCGTGCTTCCTCGTCATCAGGGTTTTTAGCTATGCGAGGCAGATACTTGACAGTCGTTTGCAATGCCCACAACGAGAATATATCAGCAACAGGATTACTTCCTTGATAAGCTGGTCGAAGGATTGGGTTGGCCGGTCGAGGCGTGCGTTCGTTATAGCTTTGCGCAATGTTAACGGAGCAATTGGGTCAACGGGAAGCATTACATACGGGATAGCAGTGTAACTTTCCATGCTGTGGAAGAGCACGTCAAGACCGGCGCTGATCTGTACAGGAGTAGGGCATGACTCTGTGTTGTGAGTGTCCTGTATTACGACGCGAAACTTGTCATTGAACGTTCTGAATTAGATTACGGCCGAGCATACCACAATGCCCAAAACGGGTTTCAATGCGCGATTCGCGATTCCGGTTTTGAAGGAACGCGACGTTATGTCGAGAATGGCAGTTCCCGTGGTTTCAGAACCAGTTCCAGCGGTGGTGGGAACCGCTATTAGAGGTCGGAGGGCCTGGGAGATAGGGAGACCTTTGCCTATGGGTGCGTTGATAAAGTCCATAAGGTCTGCGTCCTTGTAAACCGTGAACCTGTAAAAAGGGTAAGAATCGGGCCACACCAACGAGTTACGACGCTTACAAGTTGGCTGCTTTTGCGGTGTCGATGACACTACCCCCTCCTACACTACAAATTGTGTTGTTAACTCGAGGACATCAGAGGTTGAAAGAGGATGCGCACGCTAGGAAGTGGCTAAAATCATGCTTGCGAGCCCAAGCAATGGCTTCTCGCCAGCTTTCTTCTGTCGGCTCTGTTGCAACTCTGTCAAACACCTCGAAGGGTAGATCGGTTTGTGCCTCCAGGGCGGCCAGGGCCTAGCGGGAGGAGTTGTGACAAATTAGATGATCGTGGTGAAAGTATTCCGCTTACGGATTTCATCGGTCGGAGCTTGGCTACGTTTGGATCAGTAAAAACGCCAACCTAAAGAGAGTCGATATAAGGGAGTAAGACAGATGCGAGGGCCCACATGCCTTGCGGGCCTTCATGTTCTTGAGGTCCATGCCGACCTCTGCTGTAACGCCGTCTCCAAACCTGAGGTTGGATGCAGCGACCTGGAAAGGCATCAGCGCGAGGCAAGAAGGGGTCCGCGTGTCGTTACCTCGAACGCGTATTCCTTCTGAACTGTGTTGACGGGGGTTGCAAAGTTCCTCAGCTGGTTAATAGACTGCATTTGAGCAAGGGCATGGGTCGCTGTCCGACAGCCATGGCAGGGACAGGCCGTGTGCTGCGACGCGTTGATGAGACGAAGAATGGTGTTTCGAGAGGCCATCTCAGAATGCGGGTGCGAAGAAGGGGGTGCTGGGGAATTAAAGGCTGTCCCGCTCAGGCTCGGCCGGTGGGAATGCGGGGTAGGCGGGATCACGTGGCGGGAATGGGCATGGCCGGTGCAAGGATGTAGCGCTGGACGGGCGGGGCTGGGACTGCGGACAGGGGATGGGGAGGGAGAGACGGTGATCGAGTCTCGTTGGTTTGATTTGGATGGGCTATTTTTGTCACAGGCGCTTTGCGTTTTCCAAGCCGGCGCGCTTCACCTTTTTCTCGCCGTCGCTCTTTTGCCGCTTTACCGCTTGCCCCATGCTGTCCAGCGCCCCGTTCTCCGTTGCCCTCCTTTTTACGTCTGTCGCTACTGCGTCCGCCCATAGAGTCCCCTTCACCAAGGTCAGGAGGCCTGGCCACTCCAACCTGTCCTCCCGCAATGCCCTCTCAACGAGGCAAGATACGGACTCCGGAGATAACGCACTCTCCTTGACGTTCGTCACAAGCTCCTCGCATTGTCATGATATCATCCTCACGTCCAAGGCAGCTCTGTCCAGGACCTGATTTATATGGCCGAAGTAAGCTGGCCCACGTCTCGTGTCCTCCGCTGCTGACCGTTGTGGCCATGCAAGATGACAGTCGGAGGGAATGGTGAGTTGTCTGTGAGACCGATCCACAAGTCCTGCTAAGCCCTACCTATCCACAGACTATCTTGTGCAGCTCGACACTGGATCGTCCGACTTGTGGATCAAAGGAGACACAACTCCAATTCCAGGTTCTCGGCCAACTGTAAGCCCTCTTGACTTGATTGCCCATTAGCTTGCTCATGCATTGACAGCACATAACCCAAAACTTGACTGTAAGATTTTGCGGTGCTTAAATTCCCAGCTACTTTTGAACCTTTGTCCTTAGTACGCTCTGGGTTGGGCATATGGAAACGTGTCTTACGCTCCCGTTACCTTCGCAGGGTGTGTCTGGGTCTCTTCTCAGTCATGATTGTGAATTGGAATGATCTCCCTTTGCAGGATATCGGTGGAAACACAAGCGTTTCTCGACGTGACGGAAGTGTTCAATCCAGCACTAGGCTATGGGGCGGCAGGCGTTGTAGGACTAGGCTTCACGTCATTGTCCTTCATCGACCTCCTCGTCAATCGTACCAGTGAAGATACCGGTCGCGCTTTGCTCTACAATTTGTTTGATCAGAATCCGGATGAGCAGAATTTCATTGCATTTGCACTGCACAGAAGCATGCAGGAGGAGGACGAGATAGAGGGAAGCTTTGCAATAGGTGTGTTCAAGGACGTTCCTTCAATGCTTGTTGCTTACTACTTACTACCCTTTGCAAAGGCGAGTATGAGCCTGAATATGCGGAAATTCAAAATCAACCAGAAGTGCCGACTTGGCCGGTTGTGCACCCCAGTCGTTGGAATGTCCTTCTCGATGCTCTCATCATCGGCGATCGCATCATCATCCCGGAGACTGAGGTGGAGGATGCACCCTCAAATAAGGCAGTGGTCCTAATGGATAGTGGCTCGTCCTTCACGTTGGTTGTCTTCCCTTTATGTTCTGGAACCTAATTCATCCTCTCGTAGATATGCTCCTGCCGAAATTTGTGAAGCAATATATGGCGATATCACCAACGCACGATTCGATCAAGCTTCGGGTTATTGGCAAGTTCCTTGTAACGAAGAAGTTGATATGGCTCTTCAAATAGGGTGCGTCACGGGTCTTTGATCAAGGTTTCGCCAAGCTTAGGATTTCTCAGTGGGGGAATATATCCACTCCACCCGCTAGACGTGGTACCTTCAGGACTCTTCCCTGGACTTCCTGACGTCTGCATTGGTTCTTTTGTCCCCACTAACCTGGCATTTGGGGCAGGCGAGTTGTACGTGAATAGGCCTCTACTAATGGGAGCAACAATCTCACAACGGACAGTGATTGGCTAATTGGAGATAACTTCTTGCGTTCCGTTTATTCTATTTACGATTTTGGCGACCCCGACCCATCAGGCAACATCGGCAACCCATTTATGAAGTTTTTGTCCCTGATTGATCCTGATGAAGCCTCAGCTGATTTTGCCAAGCTACGTGGCACTCAACCTCGAACCAACATCACCTACATCGGATTAGACGGCACCATGATACAACCCAGTTTCGCATTATCGGCGCAGGCCAATCAAACACTGGAGCTCGTTGGAAAATTCTTCCCGGCGCTCATTGGGCTCATCGCATTCAACGCCCTCGTCCTCGTCCTTCTCGTTATCGCTGGCGTTTACTATCTTTGCCGCCGTAGGAGGAACAGAACAGCACGAACACCCAGAGGGAGAACGACACCAATGCCAATCAACCCGAGGAATAGCTATATTGCTGGTGTCCCGCTTCACGAGCAGCCACACACCTATCAACCGGTCTCCATGGCACTCACCGAGGATACATTCGTACCACCTTCCCCCGCGTTCCACAGCATGGATAAAGACACCATTCGAACAGGGGACAGACCCAAGTCGGTAGCATAGGGTCGACTCCATTTTTTTCTCGGCTGCCGCCCGAGCTACTCAGGGCCCATGGGTCCGCGCTGGCTACCCTTGCCTCTGTTGGCTGCTTGAACCACCAGAGGACCTGGCGTTGCTGCCTGTGTTGCTCACCTTTTCGTGGACTTGGTTCGCTGTTTGTTTGTCTTGTCGCACACTGTCCGAACCCTTACCTTAGTCGGCTGATCTTTGTTCCATTCTTTTTAACCACCATTCGTCTGTCATCAACTGTAACACGTATATAATTCTCCACCTGCTTGCCATTGGGTATCTGCTCTTACGCCTCTCATTTCTGTCCAACTCATGTCACAATATGATATATTAGCTATAGATTAGCCCAAAGATTAAGATGTGGACTGTGTCCTGTAATACCCGTAAAAATTCGAGATAAGTAACTAGTTATTAACCTTCCTCCGTGGTAAGGCGGTAGGTATAAAATCACTGGAGAGAGCAGCAGATGACCCGGAGTGGTTCAACAAACCTTGCGCACTCCTTGCGAGCGCCCTCCACTTCTGCACTTCCTCTTCGTTCTTTACATCTCTGGCAGCAGATTTGAGAACCTGTTCCACCGCTTGGACCAATGCGGAGGCTAGTTTGACTGCAAAGAACATTTTGTTCTTCACAGCTTTACTTGATTCATTGGGATTAGCCACGCTACCTTTCACCCCAAGAATCGTGTCCAACCCAAGGTGGTCTATAATTCGAAGACACTGCCGTATATTGGCCGCGTTCTCCGTAGCCAAAGCTGTACGGAGCATTGCAGATGCACCCTCAGCGGTGGGCATAATATTTCGGCCTGGTCCCCTGTTATCAAATCGTGGGGCTGCAGATACCGCGCCATCCATGAAATCGTGGCTGTGATAACCTGTCATCAGATCAAAAATCCGAAGAGCAGATTGCCAATCTGCAGATCGCCAGCAGGCGGTGAGCACGAGGTTGTAAGTGGATAGGGATGGACGGATTTTTGGTCCGTTATGGCCTGTGATCTCTTGCCGGAGCATCCACTCCAACGTTTCGACGGATCGTTCACCTGCATCGGGGTTATTGAGCTCCAGCATGGCCTTGAGGATTTCTTCCATGTGAGGTCTGTCAAGGATGCTTGAATCCCCCATTGCGGGTGGTCGCCTCTTGAGTTGGGCGAAAAAGTAGACGGCATTGCCATAGCGGCGGCTTGCGTTGCATAAGAATAGCACATTCGCAAAAGATTGGGGAGAGAGGGGTATGGTGCCCACCGCAGGTGATTCGCCGGGGGAAGTCAACCCAAAGTAGTCACGGACGAGTGAAAAGGCAAAGTCTTGATCGACAGAACGGCCTCGTGCCATAGCAGCAACTGCAGAGGCAACAACATGTCCGTCAATCTGCACGTCAGTAGACTTTTTGGAAGCCTTGATCATCTGCGTCCACAGTAATCGCGCGTCAGCTGCTATTTTAGCTGTCGGTGTCATATCTGTTCCCCTTGGTGGAGGACCTTGGACACTCGCAAGGGCTTGAAACATGGCTGTGTAGACAAATTGGTTGGCAGAGAAAGGCCCACTTGCATCTAAAGAATAATAGACGTCAAAGATTTCTTGGTGGTTCCCAGAGTCACCAAGAATTTTGATATAGGCGGCAAGGGGGTGAACCACAATGTCGGGACTTTCTGGTTCGTGCTTCTTCAGTGATTGGATATGTCTGCAATAGGCCTCATAAAGTGAACGGGCGTTCGCGAGTTGTTTGGTATGTGTGGACCAGTTTTCTATCCGAGAGAGACCTGTAAACATGGTCTGGAATGTGCGTGTCGTAGGGCTATGGCCTCTCCTCTTCATCTAATCACAGGGCTTAATTTAGATTGTGGTGGAAATAGATACAAGACGCACGTCAACGTATAGCGAATAGGCTACCTTG
>KB722736.1:2616753-2747077 GCA_000349905.1 Volvariella volvacea V23 | reverse complement strand
AACCGATTCGCCTTCATGCATTCCCAAATCAGAGTGTTCCATACGGGAGTATTTTGCGCATCAAGGGGAGAGTTTTTGAGCATGGTAACAGCCTCCTCGACCTTTCCCTTGTCACATAGTTTTTTCAGCCGTGCAGAGAGTACATGAGGTTCAAGAAGGCGCATGTTTTCGTTCTTCTGCTTCTCCTTAGAGGGGTCATAGTGACGTGAGCGAAATTCTTTCTGTGGAGTTGCAGTGGGCGGCTGCTCCGTCCTTGGAGATGCCTTTGTATCAGCAGCCTTGGCTTGTGCCCGCCTGAGATATCGCGGAAGCTTGAGGTCGTCGAGCGGCTCCTCGTCAACGGGTCTGGAGCGCAGTTTGGACGCGAATGTACGTGTGAGCGACGCGGTGAGTGGAGCCACTGGACGGGCTAGGGCTGGGCGTGTGGTGAGGATGGTGGCATTGCGAAGCATGCTGGAGAGGTGCTGATGCTCCTCTCAAGAAAATTGGAGCGCGTTGTGGGAATCACGTGGTGTGTCAGCTGATCAGAGGACCACGCGACAATTGGCTCCGTCATTGGTTAGCAGGACCCAAGCTGGAGAACGTCTCTCGCCTCAAACTCGGATTTTTGTCCCAACACGACTGTCTCTCTTCAAACAGCGATGCTTTTCCGATCTTTAAGCTCCACGTCAGCTTAGCCCCTCCCACTGACCCCCATGTATCTCTCCATGGTGAATCTACTGTCCGCCCTCGTCCTCTCTTTGCTTGCTGTTGTCGGAGCTGTTCCAGCATGGGAGGCTGGTCGCAGCACAATCAGCTCTCTCGTCCCTGGAGCTGGCTATCTCGAGGCTCTTGCTGCAGCCCGCGGCACTGAGGGTATAACCAGGCATGTGACGGTAACAGACTTGTGTAGGTTCCCCGTTAATGCAGGCATCTATCCGCCAATATCCTTACCTGTCGTCCCTAGCTTCTCCAGGGAATGTAACCGTCATGGTCCATACCAAGAGACCCGCGACCTTCTTCGTCAACCATAATCAACTGTGGCAGTTTTACAACGAAACGGCGATCTATCGTGTCAATCTTATCAATGCAACCCATATAGAGAATCACCCCCTGCAACTTGTGACCAGTAAAAAGGCAGAAGGTGTAACGGGCGGTGTGTGGAGGTGGAGTGGCACCATGCTCTACTATGATCATGGACGTCGGGGGAATCAGGGGCTCTACTACCATTGCGATTCTGATACAATGAAAGGGGTATATATATTCTTGTCCATGTATGTCCAGTTGCTGTTGGGGGCTTGCCTGCACACTCACAAAGTCCTTAGAGCTCCTACACCACCTGGCTGCAAGTATATGACCTTCCACAGCTGGTCAAGGGATTGGATCAACAACCAAAATCGTAAGCGTATATGGGCATAGCAATAAACGTGTATTATTACGCTACAACACCTTTTGCTTCTGAATTGTAAGATCGAGTCTCCGGCCAATCAAAGCCAGTGTAAACAGCCCAAAGAAAACGCTAGCAACTGCTATAGGCTTCCTTAGATGTGCGGTGAGCGGGACCTTATATGATACCTAGATGCCAAGTTGCTTTAGCCCGAATCATTCGAGAAACCAATCAACCTACATAAATGCTCTGGATGTGTTTGGACGTCAGATCCCGGTACTCAAAGCTAAGAGCTGGACGACCAGCTGTATCCAGATAGGTCTTGTAGGTATACATCCAATTTGTGATTGCCGGGAACGGGGGAACAAATGAGATGTCGCTACAGAAATTCTTAGTTACAACAATACAGCACGGGAAGGAAAGAGGACTGACGTAGCGCCTTCTGGCAAGATAATCTTTACTTCAGCTTCATTGACTACAGCACCAGGAACGGGCGTCATGACAGGGATCTCAACTATGTATTTGCCAGTCTTCTTGTCGTAGCTTGCGGAATCTGCCAGAGGTGCATCCCATCCAAGCGTAAATGTGTAATTCCAGCCTCCGAGGAGTGGGTATCGAGGTCGAAACTCAAAGACGCTGTATTGCTTGACTTCTGATCCCTTTGGGACGGATGGCGCAATCCTCAAACGAGAAGTTGAAACGTTGCCAATCTTGTCATAGTAGTAGGCGTCTCGAATGCCGGCAGGGAGATGTAAACTCAGCCCCGGAACGACTTGTGGGGAAATGCGTTTGAAGTAAGCTTGGCTCTGGTGTTCTAAACGGGAGAAGTGGCCCTTGAGTCTGGAGGAAGGATCAATATACTATAATCATAGGCAGTGTTGTGACGTACGCTGGTCCCGCATTTCGCAGCTGAATTTCGTCCTGGATATTCAAATTGGCGCCCCAATGGCTGATTTCAGCAGCACGTTTGAGTTTGATAACTTCCAATACAGCATGGTCGTAACCGTAATGAATAGTTACGGGTTGTTGCCGCTCTTCAAGGAACTTGTTGCTAGCTGAGGGGGGTATGTCGTTGTATGGCCCGTATGTAACCGTACCGCCAGACTTGGACGCAACGCTGTCCCGTGTGAAATCTTCTAGTCCTTTCGGTTCAGTATGCGAGATGATTTGTGGTACGGTTGCCCTGAAGAGCGTTGGTCACGAACTGAGGCAACAATTCATTTGGGTACGCACTTGAGCTTTGTACGTTGAACAGCAGTGCGGTAGGGACTGAGTACGAAGAGTTCTGTGCGATACTTCAATAACTGTTCATCCGACTGTGCGACTTCGGCTGGCCATGCCCATGTCGCATGCGTTTGAATAGTATCAATTACGATGTTGGCCGTCCCATTGACCCCCAGTGAAGATGGCAGGGTTACATCCAAAAGGGAGAAATTCCTTGCTCCAGGAAATCAACATTGGTGCAGCTTAACACGTCAGTGGGGATTAACATACTGTTCTGCGTCATAATCGTGCTCCTCGATGGGCAAGAGCTCAGAGCTACCCTTCAGCTTAGCCTCCAACCAGCTAGTTTTTTCTCTGTCTAGTGCGCTCAACGCGATGGTATAGACGTTGGCTTTTGGTTGAAGGGCCTTGACCGCATATGTGGTTGTGACGTGGACTTGAGACCCCCCAAGCTCTACTGTGCGCACGATAGCGGTGTTTTCAAAGGATTGAAGCTTTGCAGCAAGAGATGAAGAAACGAGTGCGAGCACGACGACAGGAACCGAAGACCATGGCGACAACATGGTCGAGTGGGAGGGAGTGATGTTAGAGGCTTGAGAGTGAGGACGTGACCAAAACAGGACCGACGTGTCCAACACACTGTGACGTAACGGAAATATTAAAATAGTCAAATTGGCGAACTAAACTACCAAGCCCAAGTTGACCCAGGATTTCGTATGGGTTTGTCCTCTCTAACGTGGTGTGCTGAGATTATCTTCTTTAATTTACGCGCCCTCTCCTCCGCCTTCTGCTCCTCAACCGTTTTACCCTCTTTTAATACGACATGCATCCTCGCACTAGGCCGTATTCGGATTCCGTAGTGTCCCCGTCCTCGAGGCTCTACTTTCTTGTTGCGTTTAGGTCCCTTGGTGACCCAAGCCTCGGCTATAGACAGTATATTTGAGGTCGAATAAAGACAGATCATCAGGCAGAACTTACACACGACAAGTTTAGACTCTGTCAAGCGCTTGTACCGCACAGCGTGATCCCTTGCGGTTGCAAGCATGTTCATGATTCGCGTACTTGCTCGTTTCTCACTGAACTGCATCTGTAATATAGCATAGTCAATTGGCTTGCCCGAAATTTGCCGACCAAGCATATTAAGTTTTCTATGCGATATTTTGAAGTTGGCAGTCGAGTATTTGTGCTGTTTTAGCAACGCAAATAAGATTTCAGTGCTTAAACATCTTTTACAACGAACACACCATACCTCGGTTGGTCGTGGTTTATACGGCTTCTTTCCAGCATACCCGACATCTCCCCGCCCACGTTTAGCAACGGAAACTTCCCCTGTAGCGGCCGTAGCTGCCTCGAAGATATTCCTGTTACCTTCTTCAGCAGCTTGTTGCTTTCCGGCCTGAATCTCCTCCTGGCTTTGCTTCTCGCGAATACCTGGTACTAGCTTTTCTTTAATCCAGTTGATGGGATTGAGTGTGCTGGCACTGTGTCGGAGTCATGAGAAGGACAAAGTCGTGGTATTGGTAATTGCACATACGATCGGCGACACGTTAATGGTCTTGCTACTGACGTGGCAGAAGCATGGTGTTTGAGGACGTGTCCAACTGCGGGGTGTTTCGTTACAGGATGAAGACGAGAGACCGTATAACCACATACCAGCTTGCAAACGACTCTGCATCGCACGCTAGCAGTTGAATTTCTCGGAGTGGTAAACAAATTTCGGGTATTGATCCACACGTCACGCCTTGTCACAATCACTGTAACGCATTCTCCGCCAGCCTTGCACGCTCACTTCTCCGTCCCGTACCCTGTAGAAAACCAAGGCAAACGCCTTCCTTGTTCTGAACACAAGTTATTGAGCTCTAGCCAACTCACCTTCTGCGTGTAGTCAAGATGCTTAAGCTCGGTGCTATCTTTCAGGCGTCACTGCTTTTCGTGAATGCAATAGCTGTTCTTAGTGAAGACCGTTTCCTTGCTCGGAGTGAGTCCAAACCGTTGGTATATTGGTTTCAGCTACTGAGCAGTGCTCCTTTCCGCAGTTGGATGGGTGTCGTCGTCCCAGGCCCAAGCTGCTGCCGCGGCCAATGCGGGATACCACCAAGGTTACGACCAAGGTTACGGGAATCCACAGTATGACGTTGGAATGAAGGCAAAGCTAATAGACCTGATAACTGCTGTCCGAACACTTATGCGTAGTATGTGCCCTTGAATCGCAATGTGCGTTCACCAGCTAATCAGGATTGATTCCAGTACCTCTGATCGGCATCAATATTCTTGTGATACTCTACTCGCTCATCTGGTGATGCCTTTCGAATTACATTCCATTCATGTCTCTATTTCGAATCCCTTGTATTTGCTTTGGGCTTTTCCTTCACAATGCTCGTATGCCGGAATACTTAATATACTGGAGCGCGCCAAAACATTGAGTGTGCCTAATGACATTGCTACTTTTGGGGGTTTACAGTTCCTTCTAGATCCTAGTCCGACGCAATGTTTTTCAATGCCAAGAAGTTTCATGTGCTATTCAGGCGATCGTACTCCTCATTGATCTGCCTGACGAAGTCCTTTACGGTATGACCCCCCTGTGAGCGTGGTTAACGCTTAGGACAATGGAGTACGGTAAATGTATTCATACCTCACAGGATTGCCACGAGCCGTCATGAATGCAAGCCAGACGGCCATTGATTAGAATAGTGCAGCTCTTCCTGTGAATCTATTAGCCAAGGAGCTATAACATTCCAAGATAGCCCGCACACTATGCCTCGTCTTTGTGTTTCATTCACGGATTTCTGGAGTAAACGTATACCCTCCGCACCACGACCATCACCAGTGATACCAGCACATTCGCCGACTCCACTCTCTTCCCAATTTATTTCCGCCGTCCTTGCACACTTAAGCGCAAGATCGGGCAAACCAATCTTGTCGCGGCCCTCATAATTCTGGCACTGCACAAATTCCCACCAATTTGAAGGTGATGCATATTTTGCGACACAAAGCTGTTGCACATTTCCAGCACACTCCTCAGGGCCGTGCAGGCACTTCACCCCAAAGTCTGTGTCGGTAGGGTCTATCCTGGGAGGGTCAAATCTACGTGAGCAACGAGACCTGAATTAGGGGAAATGATGCACTTTCCAATATATAGCAAAGATATATCAACTTTGTTCGCGACCCTCTTCAAGACTTCGTTGAAAATGCTCTCACAAAGAAGACCGTCTGGACAACGGCTCATTACGCCAAGTTCTACTGGAACTCGCTGTTCAACTAATAACCCGTTTGTGTCTTGTTGAAGAAAGGGAGGTGTAGCTGCCAAAGCAACAGGCACGAAGACGGAGAACATGGAATAGAGACGATGCATGGAGACAAAGGTTAAGGATGGGATGCCCCCCATTCGTCCAGTCAGCGCCAGATTCTCAGAAACTTGCGTCATTGTGCACGTGACCATCTATCCAACTCAGGCCATGAACTGTCTATGTAGCTACAAACCGCGCTGCACTGAATCCCATAGCCTACGACCTTCTTGATCCGAGAGTGGCGGGGCAAAATACTGACATCGCGAGCGGAACGCTGCCCATTGTAGTCGTCTAAACCATGCTCAACGACAGTGGTACAACGGCACTGACCTTCTAGTGACCGCTTCATCACAATGGACTCGACCGTGAGCTCATTATGGACGTGATTGCGCTATAGCAGTGGTGACAATTCCAGCATACGCAAGCGTCTGTCATGCTACACCCACCTTGACCTCATCGGCATAGATCTCCCCTTGCATCCTTCTTCGTTCTCTAGCATCCTCTGTTACACTTTGCATGGCTCTTCGCTTTTCATCTAATGATTGGTCAACAACGTTTACGCAATAGTTCACCAACATTGTTCGTCGTTTCCAGTTTTCTATCACAGGGAATAATATTGTAAGGCCAAAGTTGGCGCAGACAAAACTAAGGGTGACGTATTCACCAACTAGCTCCCGCCAGATAGCTGTACATGCGAGATCCTGGACATTCCCCTGACTTACATCTTGGGTTCTATCCTTGTCTCGTGCTGCTGCGTTTGCTCGGTTCAACCGCATCATTATTGTATCATCGAGACGTCTGTATTCCTTCAAGATTTCTGGAACAAGTGTTGGTGTCAAACGCCGGTACAATGGGCTAGCTGAAGCAGCATACCTTTAAACAGTGTGAGGTCATGGCATGTGGATGGAGACACATGTACAATTTGAGGATTTAGCGAAGGAGCTTGAACAGCTAGACTTCCGAGCAGAGGTTGTGATGGCATGAACAGTTCACACCCGCATTGGGCGCTGGCAAAGATGATTTACATTCAAGGTCCGACGCATTCCCATTTTGGCTAAGTAGGTTCGCGGGTGCAGTGCACTATCATAGTGACGAATGGGGAGAACCGACTCTCAGATCAACGTCTAATGACTCGTCGGTTCGTTTTCCTGATAAAGTGCATAAGGCTGTCTATTGTCGTGGATACTTGGGCATGCACACCTTATCGCTTGTCCTGTATGGCACTTGCAACCGCAGGACGGTTTGTGGGTCCGCAACGTTGAAAAATTACCCTTCTATGGAACAAAAGCCTGGGAGCGGTGAAGAGAAAGCTATCCAAGTAGCAACGCGGTAGTTTGTATGTTCCAGGAAAAGTGGCAAGTTTGCGCATCAAATACCAATATGTATCAGATGGAAGCCTCAGACCTACTCCCGAGGTCACCCTCATCGGTTGTGAAACAGCCTGCTTCGAAGGGCAGCCTCAAAGAACAATAACACTTGAATCTGATATGGAAAAGGACCTCGTTTGGGGGCGCTTCATCATAGAGCACCACCTTGATCAAGCGGGTGTATTCATACGTGGACCCACAATGTCCTTACCTATCCTCCGAACAGTTCGTCCTTTATACCCTTGGCGGTTATGGGACATTGTTCTTCTGAAGCAAGGAAGAAACGATTTGTGCCTGACACATGATGAAGTGGTATCTCCGACGCAACTTTCCCTCGCAAGCTCAACTTGCGCGACATTTCTACAAGTCGAGCAAGGGATCGAGTCACGAGGACTGTAGGGCAGGCCGAGTCTTGGTAAGATGGACCCACAATGTCTTTCCAAACTTATCGAGACAAAAGCATGAATTTCATTAGCTTTCCCTAATGCAGAACCGATGTCTGCACCAACCATAATAAAACACAAAGGAAACAATTAAATACGTAGAGCATGCATAGCACGACGGAAGAGGAAAGGGTATCAGAGAACGAAGGGGCATTGATGCATCGAAAAAAGAAACGGTATAGGTGAATCTACAATAATACAGAATTGGGCATAACCCCAAGAGCAATGGCACAGCGTGGTCGTCACAGCGAACTTATTCCATAGTAAAGGCCATCGCTATTGCGCCGCTGCCGCTTTCCTGGCTTTGGAATATATTGGTGATCCTGAACAAGGTGTCGATGTCGGCGAGCTGGATCACTAAATCTTGCAAGGCATCCAGGATACTCGCATGGTAGGGGCTTTTCGCCGGTACTGGTATGGAATAAGTAAAAAGGTCGTCCTATAGCACTAGAGGGTGAAACTGACTGCGTGCAACGGTGAATTGCAAGTGATGTTTTCTGCGAACATTATAAGTAAGGTGCCATGGAGGGGTAATAGGTGCTCACCTGTGGATAGGCTTTTCCACAAATATCACAAATATAGGGTCTGCAGGGAACCTCCGTTAACGAACTGTTGTCAATACTAAGGGTGGCGGTGGCATACTTTTTACGCAGATGCGTTGTGTCAATATGACGTTTGACCAACTGTTTCTGGGCTGTATATCCGCACTCTCCATGCTTCCCATCTTGTTCCTTGACCCATCGACAACGAAAGACGGTAACACCATTTCGCCTTTCTCGCACGGCATAGTGCTCCCAGTTCACCTCGGTTCGCGAACTAGAACGAGAGAGGCTCCCGCCATTAATGATAGCGTTCATACTCGACGCTCGGGAAGAGACAGGGGCCGGAATCGGTGGATACCGATTTCCTTCAGGAATGGGGCTAGCATCGCGGGAGGACAACCTCAAGCGGTCAAGCTGACTTGTGGTGACGGACACCCCTACGGTGGTTGCACTTCGAGACAATACGTGATCCGGCCTAGGGATTAGGGTTAGCTCATCCCTCGGGTAAACCCAGATGACCTACCTGGTATCCACGTATGCAGGCAATTCTGGATCACTGCAGAGGAAGATAGATGAACATAAATTCCATCAAGATGAATCAAGTAAACTACCTTTCACTATCTTCGCGGCTGCGCTTTGGCGACCGGGAACAGTCACTAGGTTGTGGTGAAGGGGTGGCGGAATATGTTGGTGGTGGGGATGGTGTCTCGGAATTGGCATATTTTACAAATATGACGGGGGATCCACTCATTTCAGAGGCTGGTTGGAGACGGGGCCATGCGTATGTGGCGGTTGGGGCGTTGTAGACAGATAATGACGGTGGGAACCTAACAACCCCATCCCCGCGTTGGGGGTTGTCGCTATCAAACCTAATTGCAAG
Source organism: Volvariella volvacea V23 (assembly GCA_000349905.1). Classification (NCBI taxonomy): domain Eukaryota; kingdom Fungi; phylum Basidiomycota; class Agaricomycetes; order Agaricales; family Pluteaceae; genus Volvariella; species Volvariella volvacea. The sequence continues at coordinate 2,737,968 of KB722736.1, read as the reverse complement.
AATAAGGCACAGTAGGAGGCAGATGGGTTCAAAAGAATTACCATCCGTCCTGCTGGGAGATCTCTCTTAGTGTTGGCAGAGTCTTTGTCTGTGGTCGACCTCCAAGCGCAGGCAGTGTTAGTCCATCTGTGTGGAGAGCGGTATAGACTTTCTTAGAGTCCAAGGTTTCGTTCTAGTGCCTTGGCCTGCGATTCACTGCAAGAGAGGGCAGGACTAGACACAGTAACTGGAGAAAGGCGGCCATCACCGTCTTCTTCGTAGCTGATAGGCGGTTCACTTGCAGCGCGCTGTGATAGAGATACCCAGTAGCTTTGTTCCATTGGGGCGAAGGGGTTAGAAGGGATTGTCTGAATGTGGCGCAAAATGAAAGTGGCGTCAGACAAACAGGACTTTCGTGTGGCGGCTCAGAACAAGAATATTTAGAATAGATCCAATTGGGGAGGAGCCCCCTCATCCAAGCTCATAATGAAGCATGAGTTGGGATGGAAGTGTTGAGGCGGAGGCGCCACCCAACACTCCACTGCAGAGAACCAGAGGGTGACGAGCAAGCAAAACCGAAATACTCACAAGGGTGGTCGGATTCGGGTGCAAGAGTAACAGCAACAAAAATCAATATAGTGGTGTGCTCAAAGCTCACGACTTGTGACGATGGGTGAGTGGGCACGGAACAGTATGTCAGACTCAAGAGGCACTTGGAGTTTATAAGGGCGGCATAAGCTTAACAATTTAAAGCAAGCGAACATACGGCAAAATACGAAGCGATCGAGCCAGATCTCCGTGTGATGCATTGGTTCATATCGCCTTTCCGATCTTGGTTGGACGGGTTATCCTATCGTACCCGATCACATAATGCTCTAATGGGTACTGCTTGTGGCCACAATAACTTAGAATCAATCAGGATCGCTTTCGGAGGCCCTTCCATAAAATGGTATTTTGAAGCACAAACAGTACAATACAGGGCGTCAGGGAGGCCAATTACATACCAGGATGGCTGGAAATAGGCGGATGGCAAAGGGATCCCGCGGGGCATGAAATCCATCCAAGGCATTGAGGCCAAGATTTGTCCAGGAGCATAGTCTATTCCCAGGAAGGAAAGTAGAGCACCATTAACGCTCAAATGTCACTCTCTAGTTCAAGTAAAACTATCTGGTAAAGAAACGAGATTCGTAGTCACTTACAAAAGGGTTGGTTGGAACGAGGATGAACTAGTTTCCGCGCTCCAGTCTTCTTCTGCAGGCAGTTCTTTGACCGGGGCAATAGCGTCATCGACGCGTCTCTCCCCAAAGCGCAAAGCTCCTGCGGGAAGGGATTGAGTCACCATCATACCCCGCCGAGATTTCGGCAACGGCTTGAAGGAGCGAGAGCTCTGGCCAAGACCTGAAGGGCGGGTGGATGTCTGATGCTCAGCCTCCGACGCATCGTTGGTACTATCGGGCCTAATGGCATCGTCGTCATCCGTGTCGGTCGTTTGTGATTCTGATTGAGAAAATGAACGCGCTCTCTTCCTCACTGGGTGTGTGGTGGGCTTGTCTCGACTTGCGTCGGGCGAGGCAAAGATGTCGCGCAATGTATCGTTCGAGGAACGGAAGATATGGCCTGTGGAAGCTGATCTTCCATAAGATCCAGCCATGGAGGGTGGTACAGACAAGTATCCTTCTGTCACATCTACACGGCGAAATGACATCAAAATAGACGTTGGAAAAGGGGATCATCCGCTCTCACTTTTTCTGATGCGCGAACCGACGAGTCGTAGACGCATCGCAAGCTCCTCAGGAATGCTAAAAAGAGTGGATGAGCGTGTATTACGCGAGGAGGCCAACAAGCGGCTTGCCCAGTGTTTGATGGAGCATTGGACGCGCTCACAGGAGCATAGGCAGCCTCGGGTTGCACGCGCTTAGAGGAATCAGACGCAGAGGCCATTGTTGTGGTTGAGTCCATGCTGCCTTTGGTGCTGTTTGTCCAAACAAGAAAGCATCCCTCATCTGGACATCACCCAACAGAAGCGATTTTGAAAAATGAAAAATAACAGGCGCCCACAGTGGTGTTTGAGGACTCGAATGGATGGCAGTACGTGGTCAGATGCGGCAGGCATCAAGATTGCGTGCATGAGGGGAACAAGGACAGAAAATTGGCTATACTGGGAACAAAGCAATTCCACACTCGCGACTATGTCGGGAACGGACGCTGGGCAGGAACGGCAGGGAAAGAACCCTATGCTGGATTGGTACACTTGGGCCTGTGGTAGGCGTGGCGCCACAACCACATGGCGGGATTGATGGTGATGTGTGACTAAGGGCAGCATGGAATTAAGTGCTAGCAACAAAGAACAAGCAGAGGGCTGGTGGCTGCAGGACGCGGGCCACTGGACGGCTGGGGAGGCAGTACTGCTGCAACGGCGACAGAGGGCAGGACGGTGATGGGAGCTGGCAGTGACGGCGACTGATGGCCACCTGCAAACAGCAACAACATATGCAAACCGCAGACCACTTACCACCCGGAGTTCAGTCTGCTACTGACAGTCTCCTCAAGGCTTTTTCGCAGCTCCACGCTGCTGGCCAGCTCCCCCTCTCTTTAGGCTGTCTCGGTCGCGAATGGCCCACTTTTCCGCCTTGCTCGTCGTCTGGCACATCATCGTTCTCTTTTCCTCGACTTATGCTCAAAATATATCCACCACAACCACAATACCCCCTCTGCAATGGATCAACCTTTCATCTTTTCTGCAAGGCTCTTCAGCCCCCCTCCTCTCAAAGATGCAGCAATAGGCTATGACGAGACCAGGTTCGTGTGCCCTGTAGTCGCTTCTTTGTCTTTCCTTGCTTATCCATCCCAGCCGATCCTTGATCATATTTGGTGGCGAGTCGGAAAGTGGCTTCGTTCAATCGCAAACTTACCTGTAAGTCAGGCTCAATACATAAACTCTCCTCAACGTTACACTGTTTGCCTTTATAGCCTAAATCTCGATACTCTCACATGGTCGAGACCCTCCCCACCATCCAACCTGCTTCGCTCCCCTTCTGCTCGAAGTGCCTCTATTTCCGGCGTGGACTTTGCTGCAAGCAAGTAAGTTCTAATCTTGCGATTTGCTCCCGATCCTCGCTGCAACTCTTTTAGCCGTCATGGTTTTGTAGTAATTGGTGGCAAGGGTACAAATGGCGAAGGGCTTTCGGATGTCTGGGTGGGTACCATCTAGATCTTCTTTCCTATAGTCCAACCGTCTGTCCAGGAGTTCGATTTCATAAACCAATTCTGGTCGCAAGTCAGCATATCTGCCCCTGGCCCGTCTGGGAGATGGGGGGCAGCCGGGGGAATCGATATGAGGACTACACCCATTCAAGACCCCGTCGTTCCCGGTCCCAATAATACATTCTACTTGGCCGGAGGATTCGATGGCAGAACTGCCATACCATTATCCGACGTCTGGAGGTTGAACATTTCTGGAACGCTATCGTCAAACCTACCTGACGATTCTCAAGGCAGTTGGGATCATCTTACCATCGGCGACTTACCGCCGAGGGTGTACCAAGCTGGCACTATGATATCCCAGCGCATCGTTGCAGCAGGCGGTTGCGATGGCGAATCCGACGATGACTCTTGTGCATTGGGGGGAGCTCATGTCATTGATACCCAGCGACAGACTTCTATTGCACCAGCGGGTTGCCCGGCTCCCCGCGTCGGTCCTACCCTTGTTCCAAATTTGAGTACTCTCTCCTCGGCTTTCAGCTCTCAAGTATTTATGCTCCTGGGAACCTTTAATCAGTCAATGTGGGATGACAGCGAAGGCCTGATGCATGGTGAAGTAGTGCGTGGTTTCGCTATCTGAATACCTGCCTTGCATCTTACCATGCTATAGGCCGTCCTTGACTCCAACACGGGTGCGTGGAGTAGGGTCTTGCCCGCTGGTGACCCTGGTACATCGGGTGTGGTTACCTACCCTACTCCTCGACAAGGCGCTTCCGCCTATTCATACCCAATGGCACTTGTCGGTCGTGACCGAAGCTCGTCATCGGATATCATTGTGAGACTACTTTTACCAATAACTTATATTGATATCCTAATTGCTTTTCCTACTCCCTCCACTTCTTTCTCTGCAAGGTATATGGTGGGCAAGATGCTTCTGGTCGATTCTTATCGGAACTGTGGCTATTGCGAGCTTATGCCGGCTTGGTCAGTCCGTCAAATCCCGTGTGGGACGGATTCGGGGATGGCAATCTGCAAACCGGGATAAACGCAAATGGTGCTGGCGTACGGGTGGATTTCCTTTCTACCTGCGCTCGTCAAATCGATAATAGCACGCCACCGTCCTCAAGCCCCACACCTACACCTGTACCCCCAGTGGATGAACCAGCGTCACCAGATGAATCTTTTACGATCACGACTTCCATCATCCACAAGCTATTGTCGCCACTGTCATTAGCCATCTTCTTCCCAGTAGCATTGATATTCCGCCTTTCCCCAGGAGTTTTCCCCAAGGCTATTCCCCACATCATGTGGGTATACCTCGCTTCTACATCCGGTCTAGCAGCATACGCTATAGGAGTAGTAGGCCTTGTCTTTGCTTTCACAACCATGTCGAGGTTGGAGACATCCGAGCAATCCCCGTCGACTTCAATATCTCATCTTTCAACCGGACACGGTCGCGCTGGTCTTGCACTCTTCGTGGGTTTATATGGCCTTCTCCCTATACTGGTAGTTCATGGCATCTACACTAGTCTCACTGGCCAGAGTTCCACCGTCAGTGTGATCAGTACTGATAAACCCGTTTTACCGGGTGAAGCAGCTGACCAACAAGCCTCAACTCAACGAAGCACACCCCAAAGCATCCACACATCCTCCCCACCATCCTCCCCACCTCCTCGCACCCATTCGTGGGGGCCCTCCAGCATGTGGCAACGAAGCCTTGAAGGTGGTGTTGGGAGTGATACCGAATCCATGAGTTCGTCTGGACCACAGAGAACTTTTGAGGTTCTCAACCGCCCCGCGCGAGTGCGTCGAGAAAGTTGGAATGCAGTTCCTTTGTTGGCAACATCCGCACAATATAACCTCGCATCCCGGAGCTTAGGGGACATTGACTGGTTGCAACGCAGGAGGAGTCTAAATACCGTGGTAAGCTCTGTCCAACTGCTTCAACACCCCGGAAGCCAGAGTCTGATAAAATATTAGGGTGAATTGGATTATGCGTTAAGTCAGGCGCACCGAGCGCAGTTAAGTTCAGAAACAAATAAAGCAGAGACTAATCCTCCGTCCATTTCGCCACTGTCAACTGGGCAGGTGAACGTATTCACTCCCATCTCTGTCGTGCGTTTGCTGTGTTACTGGTCATTGCTGGGCCTATGCGCCATATCGCTTGTCATGCTATGGCCGGAATCCAAAGCTATATTTGCCGTATTCTTGGCCTGGGTCGTTGTCTTTTCCCTTGCGCATTTCATTTTGGCGTGGAAGGGTTCGATTGAGAATTCTACCTTGACTGCTATATTTGTCCTTCTACGTTCCACATCCCCGTCTACTACCGCGCAATCATTAAACCATCATCAACATTCTTCTGTATCTCCACCCCCTCGGACTGATGAGTATCAGCATTCCGCTCCATTACACGGACCCTATGTCCACCATCCACCTTTCAGGACCACTCACCTTGGTCGGGAGGATCATTCTACCATTAATGGAAATCCTCGGAGTGTGGAAGATGAGGACGAGGATGAGGATGAAGAGACGAGACAGATGCGCATCGAGGAGGAAATGGGTCGACGAGAAGTTTCTATTGTGACGATACCCAAACGCAAACTATGGATAACCAATCCTTCTTAGATGGACTCTTTTACAGTTGTATTGTTTTCTCATCTGTTCGCATACTTACACTTAGTCGCATTTGCTACTCTATTCCGACATTATCATGACCATCATTCATGCACATGCTTATTTTTCCCTCCACGCTCAGTCTTCTGCATCAGGATACCTTTATGCAGATCTGCATTGCCCCGGAGGTACTTCAGGGACATTGGACTCTCCATTATTCTGTGTAATTATGAAATAAATCTATCATAACAAGTACTATTCAGTGCGGTTCCATTGTGGAAAGGATGGGTGATGAAGCAAGAAGTACCAAATAAGAAGTAAACGAAAGGTAAAGGAGTATCATCAAGGTTCTGAATCTACGGCAACGTCCCTTCTCCACTTGTCCACTCGCCCAAACTTGGCTTCATCGTGCATCGGAGGTGGCGAGGGTATTTGCATTGGCGGCTGCATCATCATTTGTGGCATCACTGGGGGTCCATAGAATCCAGGGGCCATTATGGGTGGTGTAAAGAACATGCTATTCTGGAATTGGGCCTGCATCATGAGCTGCTGCTGGGCCATCATTTGATATTGTGTGCGGCGTTGTTGTTCTGGATGCAGGGCAAGTGGGCGGTCGTCGTCATCCTCTCCCGTACTAGCCTGAGGGAAAACCCTTGAAGCACGAAGTCCTAAAGGCTGGTCATCCTCGTCATCTGATCGAGTAGCAGATAAAGGACCATCGAAGTCAATCGGAGGTATGTTGAGTTTGGTCTTCTCCAACAAAGCAGATAGTGGCTTTTCTTCATCAGAGTCCGCGTCAGGCGGTTGAAGGTTGCGTTGCATAGTTCCTCGTGCAGCCACAGAAAGAGGAACATCATCATCACTATCCCCCGGTGGGGGCTGAGCTCGTCGTGGTGTATTCGCTGGGTATCTAGGACCCGTCCCGGTTGTGCGCCGAGGACCCGATGGATCCCGCTCCTCATCCGAAGAACCAGCATACCAATTAGCGGGTTCCTTGTTATTCGTTGGAGCTGGTTCTTCATCATTGCTCTCACTCTCCTCTTCGTCATCGCCTGCTGGAGGTGGAGGTGGTCTTCTCACAGCCTTTGGTATCTGAGGAAGGACCGGCGGGTCTGCAGATACGTGGGGCTCCGCAACCTCGGGAGTACTGGTAGTGGGTTCTTGAGATGGTGGAATCGTCTCAGGGGTGCCGTTTTTCTTTCCTTTCTTCTTCTTCTTCGATTTCTTCGTCTCTAATTCCTCTTCTCGCCTTTTTCTTTCCTCTTCCTCCAACTTCTCTTGGGCCTCAATCTCCCTCAGCTTGGCCATTTCTCGTTCCCATAACGTGTCTACACCAAATACAGATCGACTTTGTGGAGGCCGGGCATTGATTGGTCGGCTGAGCGGCTGTTCATCATCAAAATTGAGCAAAGGTTTCAAAGTTGAATTTCGACGGGCGAGTCCTGGACCGGATTGAGACTCTGGTATACCAAATGAGCTTTTCGGACGGGATTGAAGTGTCGCTGGGTCAATTAAAGTACTTGCTCGTGCTGTCGAACTGCGAGCCATCATAGAAGGGCGCTGATCTCCAGTGAATACCCTGCGCAAATTCGTCAAGAAAATACATAAATAACATAATTTGAGGACCGTTGAACGTGCCTTTGTTTGCTACGCATTTGCGCTTTTCTGGCCTCCAGATCATCAATGAGACTCTTGCCATACAACTTTCCGGCAGGGCGAATTACTTTTCCGGATTCGTCCAATAGTGGTTGAGGGGAGGGTTCCGCTACAGGCTCTGGGTCGTCGTCTTCTAGCTTGGCTTGCTCTCCTTCGTTCAGTGCGCGAGGAAGGCCTGGGCCATCTGCCTGTCCCCCGACCGCGAGGGTATTGCGGAAAGTCATTTGGGAAAGCGACAAGCTCATTGTTGGATTTGGTGTGAATAAGTTTGAGGCGCTTGGAGCCGACGTGCCGTCCAATAAGTTATTCGATAATCGTCGCCCAGTCCGGGCACCGGGAGGGAGGGGTGGTCCATCAGTGGACAGCTGGAAACCTTCTCTTACGTTTGCTTGAGGTTCAGGTGCAGACTGGTTAGCAGATTGCAACGGACTAGGCATCACCAGGACCTTGGGCCGCAGTAATTCGAGTGTTGTAGAGTATCTCGGGTCGCGATTTGTTGGGGCGGGGCCAGTCATAACTGAATGTCTATCGTTCTCTCCCAACATTTTGGAACCCATAGAAGCATTCGACATAGTACGTGCATGCAGCATTGCTTTAGGATCGAATCGCGATCCACGAGAGGGTGGCCTGACCGCAAATGGATTATCGTCTGGTGGTACAGCAGGATCGTGATGACTGGTATCGCCTTGGAGCATGGCCCTTGAGTCTCTGCTCCCTGTTGAAAGTGCATGCTCGCGTGGTAGTCCTCCAATGGCAGGTGATGGAGAGCGAATAGAAGTGGTAGGGAAAGGGACGGATTCAGGATGTTCTGATTGCATATTAAGTGCGGGCTGACGACGTGCTAGGTCCTCCCCAGGAACTACCCCTGCAAGATCCAGAGGGGAGCCAAATGAACGTCTTCTGTCAATTTGGAATGCTATACTGTCGTCTGGATTCAGGGTTTGAAAGTCCATATTCCCCACACTCAACGACCTTGAGCCCAACACCCGCTTAGGTGCATCAGTGTCATTATTCGTGAAGGGCTTGTGGGATCGCACAGAAGACATAGGATGTGGTGCTTGTGGCGCTGAGGGAGCCTTTCCCTTCCCCTTGCTGTTTCTGTGCTCTTTATCCTTTGGAATGAATGCTTCGAGGCCCCAAGATGCCAGATCGACTTCCATATCACCGCCTTCCTCGTCCTCAGAAGCAATGGTATCATCAGGTCCAAAGGGATTTCTCAAGGCATCGAAAGATGCTCTCGAGATTCTGGACCGCCTATTGTCCATCATGGACTCTCGACCTCCATGGCTTCCAGTTTCGCTTGGTATAGAAACACCGAGGTAATCACTTTTGCGTGGAGGACGACTAGCAGCAATTCGGCGGAGGGGTAAGAAGATAGCACTCTCCTGGGCGGAACGGTAGGGTGCGTCTGGGTTATCTGGGTCGTTGTCATACTCTTGGGTATGATGATAAGCAATAAATAACACCCAAGAGCAAAACTAAGACTGACCTAGCAGAGCAGCTGCCAATTGTAAACGAGAGAAAGGTGCGGGTGTGGTCATATGTATTTACTGAGGGTGATGAGACTATATACCAAGATGCTGTGTGTAAATGAAAAGAACGTTGTGGATAGTGGTAAAGGCGCAGTGTGGTTCAGTTCGGTGTTGTTGCGGGAGGTCGAGCACGCTTAAGACGTGTGAGAAGGACGGTCAATATTGACCTCCACATCTCGGTGTGACTATTCCCGTCACACCCACACTAGCATTCACCGGCACCGCCAGCACCGGCCCAAGCTTCGTGGTTGAAACATTTTATTCATGTTTTTGGGCTTGCTAGATACTATAAATTACTCGCTAATAACAACCTTACAACTCCTCGTGATTCAATGGGTATTCCTCGTCATCCGAAATCGGCTCGATTTCAATCGACATCTGGATTAGTTGGTCAGCGCTTGGACTCCCGCCCACTCGTAGTAAGGACTAACCTTATCCTTCAAATGGTCTGGAAGGATGACTTTTGGCTTGCCGTCGTCCTCCTCCTCTGCGTTCTCTTCTGAGAGCGAAGGATCAACTGGAGGAGCAGGTTTGACGGTAGTGTCAGTTGGCGCAGTCTCAGAAACACCAAGTGATCGCCTAAGGACACGGTCTACCCTCGTAAAGAAACTAAAGCTAGGTCAGAATTGGAACATTTCTACAGTTTTGCGCACCGTACCTGTTAGAATCAAGGACGTCGAATCCAGAGCGAACAAGAGCGCCATCAATCAAAATTGAGGTAACCTCCTTCAGTTCTTCCTCGGCCTCAAGGTCTCGTTCGTCTTCTTCGATGGGAAGCGCTTCAATACGCTTGAGTAGACCCTCAATCAAGGGGGAACGAGGGTTAACCTCGAGAACCTTTGCCTTCATGGCGAAATCGTGAAGGATTCCGCCGCGCTCCTGCTTGGCGTTGGAGGCGCCTATTCGCGTTTGAGTAACACACGGCAAGTAAACAAACACTATGACGTACTCATCATCTTTTGGACGTTAGCAGTGTAACCGTAGGTTTCTGCGACGATGGCACACGGGCTTGAGACCAGTCTATTAGAAAGAACAACTAGAAAGACCATTAATAAAGGGGCACATAGAATAAGTAGGGTGTTATCTACTCACCATCCCGAACAATGTCATTTGCCTCTTTCTTCAGCCATTCAAGAAGTGGCTTGAACTTCTCTGCTAGGGTCTGTTGATGTTCCTTCTCCTGTTCGGAGTCTTCATCTGGCCAGAGCCATGAATTCAGTGAATTTGGCAATATTGGCATTACGCTCACCTTCATCACCGAACTTCAATCCTTGCTTGGCAACATCCTGAAGGGGGAAGTTCCTTTCAAAATAAGTTAGGATTCAAACACCTTGAAAGAATGGATATAGCACTCACTTCCACTGCTTCAGGTGGCCGAAAAGGATCTCATCCAAGGGCTCAGTAAGCAGAAGGACTTCATAACCTCGTGCGTGCAGTTTCTCGACGAAAACACTCTTAGCGAGGTGATCCGATTTCTTGCCCATCTCGGCCAAGTAGAAGATTTGCTTTTGTCCCTTCTTCTTGTTTTCGAGGTACTATACACAGTCCGAATTTCAGATGAGCCACAGAACCCTCTTCAATAAAACGCACCTCATCGAAACCAGTGCTATTTCGTTGATTTGTGGCGAAACGAGCAAGAGCTGATAATTTCTCGCGGTTCTTGATATCCTCAACTGCACCCAGCTTGAGGACAGAGCCATACGTCTGCTGCACCTGCTCCCACTTCTCCGGGTCATCAGCAGCAAGTCTCTGGAACATTTGGATCAAGTGCTTCATGATCACACTCCTGAGTTGTCTCAGGAAGCGGTTGTGCTGCAACGTCTCGCGAGAAACGTTCAGAGGGAGATCGTCGGCTAGAGCGACTGTTAGTATAACGCATGCAGACAATGGGATGTGCAAACCATCTACGACAACTTTGACCCAGCTAGCCCATTTAGGCAGTTGGTTTTCACCGAGTTCTGAGGTAATGAAAACTCGCTTGACCATCAATTTTATGTCCTGCGACTTATAGGCCAAAGGCTGCTCCCAGAACTTAGGATCCCTTTGCGCAACTATCAGCAACTGCCCCAAAACAACTCGCATATCACGTACAATTTAGAAGGAAGGAAAATAATGGCCTTGAAAGAGGTGCCATCACCAGAGTCACCGGAGAAGTGATGCCAACTTAATGGCTGGTTGTAGTCCTTGAAGAAGGCGGAGTAGAATTGGTGGTATTCCACTGGATGCCATCGTAAGCCTAACGTAGGCGTGCTCGTAGATAAAGCAGTACTCACCATCAGTAACGTTTTTGGGGTCACTGCGAGCGCGTCAATAATACACGCGTATACTAGAACGAAAATAACGCACCGAGTCCAAAGTGGCGGTTGAGCATTGATTTGCTGCCATTCGCTAACAGCAATAGACTTCATTTTCGGGGGCTTTGGTTCCTCAGGTTCTTCCGCCTTTTTCTCAGATACGTCTTCAACAACGGCTTCATCCTCGTCCACACTATCGGGTACTTCCGCTGAATCTCCTGAAGGCGTCTCGTTCTCGGGAGTTGCATCCGCCTCAGATGGGATATCTTCTGAAGGCGTCTCCAAATCTTCGTTGGCGTCTTCATCTGGGACTTCCTCGGTACGTGTTGTGAATAGATAGATGGGGAAGGTGGAAGAATAAGAAGAGTGCTTGTTGCTGTGACGTGTCAATAGTGCGTCGGGACCCTTTCAGGCGAGACACTTACACTAAGTTGGACAAAACATCGGTGTCCAAATACTCGGCAGCATCGCCCTTCAAGACTAATGTGATTTCCGTGCCACGACCCAAGGTATTGCCACGGGGGTCTGGATATATCTCGAAGGAACTGTCTTCGGCTGACGAGCTAAAGACATGTTGCACGGGTTCAGGTGTCTTCTCGGTGGGTGGCGATATGGAAGCCACGTATACGCGATCTGCTACTAGGAAGCTGCTGTAGAAACCAAGACCAAAGGCCCCAATGAGGTTGCCGCTTCCGAGGCTCTCTTGACCTTCAGCCCGAGCGAGGAACTCGGAAGTACCAGATTTAGCGAGGGTACCCTAGAAGTTAAGTCAGAAATACACCTCCCGATGAGTGGAAGTGACGAACGAGGTTGTTTGCCAATTCCTCTGGGCTCATCCCAATGCCAGTATCTTTAGAGGCCATCAGGGAGGAGAGTATAGTACTAGAGAACTTGACGCACCACTGATGATAAGACGGCCACCCTGTCCGTCCTCGTCCTTTATAGCTTTGATGGTGATGTTGAGAGGAGAGGATCCATCCCATACAGCCTTATTGGTCAAGGAAGTGATGCGAAGCTTCTCGATGGCATCGTTTGCGTTGGAGATGAGTTCACGAAGGAAAATTTCCCTACAGCGACCCGATTAATGCGTGAAGACTGGACTCAGGGTGGAGACCGTACTTATGAGAGTAAAGACTGGATTAAGGTTGGTCAGATGGCCGTCAACGCGACTATAACACACAACACGCACCTGTTGATGACAATTTTACGAAGTTTCGCTACGTCACTCTAGGGAAAATGGTGCACAAGCTCAGAACACATCCCCAGATTTCACGGTTTAAAACGTACTTGGTAATTGTGCTTAACCGAGCTGGTGTCGCCACTCAGTTCTTGTGCATAAGCGTTTGCAAGCGTAAGTGCGAGTATGAGCGGGCGCAGAAACCGCATGGTGGATACAGCAAATCAGTCCAGTGAAGGAGGTCAGTGCTGGATGAGTAACTTAAGGTTGAAGCCGCGACGGACAGAGTATGGGGAATATATACTCGGCTACAACAAGTTCTGACGTGTCATTACTGGTACCTCGCTGGCATTCTCCGCGTGATCCACACAACCCTTCACGTACATTGCTTGGAGTTTCCCCGAATGTCATCCAGAATATAAGCTAGCTTCCTATAAGCGCTCCCACACACGCGCACTCTCCGTCGTCCACGTATGCAGTTACAACTGACGCGTACGTATCATTCAACATGGAAGCTATTTAAGAAGAACGTTGGGGTAAGTGGACTGACAGCTGAGGAGCCGACAGCTTAGAAAGGTACTCCTACGAACTTGATAAATATCCGAATTCCTGAACAAAGGGTGCGCCAACGTACCCGAAGCCAGCTTTCGCGCTCTTCTGGGATATGATCAAACATTATGTACCTTTTATCGTTCTGAAATGCCTAAGCAGGACTTGAGAATGCGTTGGCTTTGTCGACTCACCTTAAGAACTTTTTCCATCTCCTCAACGTCGACGTTCTTCGCCAGAGCCTTCATGTCCACTTTCCCTCCCCCACCTACTCCTTCGTCATCATCTCCATCTCCGTCAGCCCTAACGCCACCCTCAACACCTTCACCTCCGATTTTTCGTAGCTTTCCCCAGAATTCTACAAACAAATTCTCCGACAGCATTTCATCGAACTCCTTGCGGGCTCTCTGAGTCCGTTCGCGGTTCCATTTTTTAAATTCATTCTCTAGCATCCCAACGTCGTAACCCAGCCTTGAAGAAGGTGCTGACGTTAATAACGACGAGACCGGAAGCGTACTGAAGCTCGTTGCTAAGGTAGGCGCGTGAGCCTCAAATAGTGCATACAACCCGTTGAGATGCTTCGTCCTAAGATGAGATTGGTGGGAATGGAAAAGGTGCAACTGCTGATTAAGAGGCAAAGGCGAATGCTGCATCCTTGGATCTCGCTGAAGCTGTAGTAACGCTTCATCCCAAGAGAGCTGCGGCGAAATGTTAACTAGGGTTTCGGCAATGAGGGACCCATACCTTTGCGTCTCGAATCGCGTCGACCAGCATTGTCCTGAAGCGAAAGAAAAGGGCCTTGGTCAGCGCCGAGTTACCACTTGATTGAAAATAGACTACGCATTCGGCGCACCTGAATTCTCTCTCGCCCTCTTCCATCGTAACCCCTTGTCTGGAGCGGTTGATTTCCGCATCAAGCCTTCGCCGTTCAGCTAGTATTTTCTCTTCCCGCTCTCTTACTGCCCGCTCCTTCCGTTCTTTCCTTCTACTTTGTTTTTCTCCTTCGTCCAACTCTTCTTCAACCCTAGTACCTGTTTCTTCACGAATTGGTACCTGTTCTGTTGCTACGCCTGCCTTTCCCTTAACGAACGTCTGGAAGAGTTCCTCGCGAAGCGAAGATGACCCAACTGCGTCATAACGCGGATCATTGACAAACTGCTTCTTGACCTAGGGATTCATTAGTAAAGTGCAGAACAACTGGTGTGTGTGCTGACCCCTTTCCACGCAGACTTCTCTGATGATGTACCCTTCTCACTCAACATCTTGAAGAAATCAGCTTCAGCTTTTTGAGCGGCTGCGCGCTTCTCTACAATGAGTTGTTAAAGCCTATAAGTGGGAAGTCGACTGAACGTGGACGACTTACTTTCCCCTAGATCCTTGAGGAATTCTCTAAACCTTTTTTCCCGCTCTCTATCGTCCCTTCCCCATCCAAAGAATCTTCTGTCCTTCTTCCAAGTTCTCCTGAAGTCAGTCCACGAGGCTCTCGTGCTCTTTACTTCATCAGCTAAGAGCTTGTCAAATTCTGCTTTAGGATTTGACGGAGTTGACTCTTGCTTGACAGACTTCTGACGTAGCTCACGGGCGCGCTCGCGACAATACTCATCAAAAGCGTCTCGACGAGCCGCAACGGAGGGTAGCAGGACGTATCGAGGGTCATTTACGAAGAGTGGTAGAGATGTATCCCATGGATGGAGAGGGTTAATGTCCTTCTCGCGTAACAGTGTCTAAGGAAATAAAATTAGCACTCCCGTTCATTGTAGTTTGCGTACTGGTAGCTTGCCTTGAACAAGGCCTTTGCTTCCTCAAGAGACAAGTCGACGCGTTCCGGCATGTGCAACTGCGTCTTTTTAGCTTGCTCCTCACGCTCACGCCTCTCTTCTTCTTCTCGTCTCGCCTGTTCTGCTTCAGCTTCAGCTGCCAGTTGAGCAGCAGCCTCGCGCTCCCACTCCTCTTCCTCCTCCTCTTCCTCGTCGTCATCTTCATCGCTATCACTACCACCCTCATCATCTTTTGTGGAAATCCTTTGTTTCTTTGTGGGTACACTGTCCTGTGATGGGGCATTTTCAGCTTTGCGCTTAACCAGTTCCTGAATGTCTGCTTTCACGCGTTCAATCTCCTCCATTTGTTCTTGGTCAACCGCCTTGGCCTTTTCAAAGTGCTCACGCTCCTCTTGTTCGAGTCTAGCTAGGGCATCCTTGATCTCCTCTGGGACAATCCAAAAACTCTGCTTCTTCACCTTGTGCGAATAGAATACATTGCCTTCAGTCGTCTTAACACGTAGCCAGTCTGTCCCAGGTATTGGCGTTTTAACCACAGGCTTCTCAGGCTTCTGGTTGGATGGCACTGTCGTCGCAGGAACGCTAGGTATTGGAATTGCTGGACGAATATAAGTGGATTGCTGAGTCTGGGCATGGTAATAATACGGCTGCCCTCCTGGTCCTGTGATTGATATTAGGTTAAACTGGCATTACATAGAACTTGAAGCTACACACCAACATGTTCGGTCCAGCCTGGAGGAAGCTGAGGGAGGCCGGTTGTGACAAGAACAGGATTGGACATGACCGAATCTCAATGAGCGTTTATAGCGACGGGGTATGTGGCTAGGAATTAAATGAATGAACTGTTGACACAACGCCAGAAGCCAACAAACCCACTGTTGTACCTTCAGGCATTTCTGAATGCAGCGATATGACGTCGTACAAACAGGGACAAACTTACACTCTTCACCACATCCTCGCATGGAGGTCATCGACTTAACCTCCGTTCCAAGCTCCCCATCTCCTTCTCAAGTACCCATAGCGGTCGAAGGACAGAGAGACGTGCCCCGGATAATACGCTGGGAAGTAAGCCAGGGTAGACAAAGTTCAAAGAAGCGTTCACGCAGGAAAAGTCAGAGGCAGGAGGCAATAGGAGAGGATGCTGCGCCAGGTGAAGAGGACGTAATCGATTTTACGACAGATGCTTTGGAGGTGTACAGTGACCCCAAAGCTCCAGCAGAGAAATCCAAGCCCAGCACCTCACGTTCTCATTCCCCTGCCCCAGACCTGCCCCAATCAGCGAACTCGGCTGAACTCTTTTTCATTGATACTACGCCAACTTCCATTGAGCCCACTCACACGTACAAATCACTAGTACCAGTAACACCGGATGATGTCACGACTTCAAAACTACTTCTGCCTCCTCACGTTACTGTTTACGGAAACGCCCCAGTTCAGATAATTTCACTGCCAGCTGTAGATTTGAATGAGGAGGAGGAATACATTAGATATCTCGATTATGATGACGATCGCAAAGTGTGTCTCCATGTCGCTTCTCCTTTCCCCAACGTTGAATCTTGATTGCATTGTGTGCAACACAGGATTTCGTCCGCTATTTTGACGACCCGGTAGAAGTTTCGAAAACCCAAACAGCTAGGACGGTATGCAAGAATTGCGGTGCCGAAGGAGAACACAAAACTTCAGCTTGCCCGGTCCTCATTGTCAGCATGGATGCTATTTCGCTTTTGTCGTGTTTGCTAACACTTAATAGTGCCTTACATGCGGTGCAAGGAACGAACATTTTACGCGCCAATGTCCTATCAGCAAGACTTGCTATAACTGCGGGATGAAAGGGCATATTAACTCGGTACTATTTCCTCGAGACAATACCCCATGATATCCTGACCAACGTTGGTTTAGAATTGCCCTAACCGAGGCAAGGGCAACATGCACAAGTACGACGATTGTAATAGGTGTGGTTCATTCCTGCATCAAGGCAGCGTAAGTTATTTCCCTTGTGTATGCCATGTTGGATTCCAACCGATCCACAGGAATGCCCGACTTTGTGGAGATTGTATGAGTACCTGACGGACGAGCACAGAGAGCAGCTAGTCACGTCACGAAAGGCCAAGAAGAACCTAAAATTCGGTGAGGGTGGTGAGGGGTATATAGCAGAAGATGAGTGGTGCTACAATTGCGGAGAAAGTGGTCATTGGGGTGATGTAAGGCTTTTGCATACCACCTATTCGTTCCATGCTTACAGTTGGAGCAGGATTGCGAAGAATCGCCCCACGCACATGATATACCCAAAGAGCCCTCTGCGTTCGGCCTATCGAATATATCTTCTGGACCATTCTCTGGCGTAATCATCCAGAAGGATAAGTCACGTTCCAGACATTGGGAGCAGTTTGATGGCCTACCCGGTGGGTGGGGGAAGGGTGCACCGGAGAACGTTGGAAAACAGGCAAGGAAGAAAGAGAAGGAGAGACTAAGCAAACGAGCCCGACAGGAGGAAGATGATCAGGATGACTGGTTCGGGGGCATGAGGAGACAGAATGACAGAAGGGCCACAGCTACAAAATCTGAAGCAAAGAGGTTCGATATATCCCTAAAAGGTGCCGCACAAAGATTTCAAGGTGCAGGACCACCCAGAACTCTACTGGATCGTATTAGCGATGCCAACGATGATCCGCGGAGATATCAACACCAAGATAGAAAGTCGTCAGGGGATAGCCGTCCACAGAGCGGCTCGTGGCGTAGGCAGGGTAATTGGGAGCGAGATCGTCGTAACGAACAAAGAGGTGACCATAGCAGAGGACCGCGATACAAAGGAGGATACAGAACATAGCATGATTACTTAGTTCTATTGGCTGTTCCCACGTGCATGTCACTCTGCGGCACTGACAGTGGCCTGAGTGCAACCCCACCATGCTTAGTAGTTTTGTACCCCCACCTCTTGACCTTGGTTCAAGACCCAAACCCCAAGCCCAAGTTCAGCGGCTTCCGCGAAAATCTGTAGGCAGTATTCCAGGAGAGAGCATATCGAACCCGATCGTGCAGAGCACCATCTCGTTAGAGTATGCATCGCTTCACCACAAGGACCATTGCCCATTGGGCATGTACATCGTGCCATCGACAGAGAGTCTGCTGATATGGCATGGTGTTCTGTTCGTACACCAAGGTATATCCTTATTCCAAAGTCCAAGGACTCACGTTGGCTCATATGATCGTCGCAACTACGATCTGAACTTTCCAGGGTACTACGCCGATGCCGTCCTCAAGTTCCGCCTGACTTTCCCCAGCAACTACCCCGAACAACCGCCTGCTGTGCACTTCATCACGGATGTGTTCCATCCCATGATTGGTCAGGATGGTCTATTCAATCTCACACCCCGTCTCCAGCCTTGGAGGTAAGGATGGTATTACCCGGCATTATTGGAACGAAAACCCAACGAAACGAACAGGCCAGCAGAGCACCGCGTGTTTGATGTATTGCATTGGATTAAAAGTTCGTTCAAGAAAAAGGCCCTAGACGCCTTCACAGAAGGAGATTGCCTTAACAAAGAAGCCTACAGGTACGAGCATTAACATCTTTGGTCGTCACCACCGCTAACCCGGCTCAGACTGTGAGTTTGCATATGATAGTGTCGTCCAAACTATTCACGGGAGCGAACCCAGGTATCACGAATCGACATCCTCCTTTTCAGCGCTAGCAGCTCAATCCGCTACCTTGTCCATCTCAACTTCAGCACTATTTGATCGGGATCACCCCTCGTTGGCAGGACAGGGCCAGGAAGGGTTTACATTTCAAGAATTAGAACCGAAAAAGCTACAAGCAGAACAGGCAAGACTAGGTATACAGCCATGGACTTGATCTAGGTGTCTGCAAGATACCCCTATGTTAAGCCATCGTTCTGTTGGCCGAATCTAGATTAATAATTATGAGGATTAGTACCGTAAACTCGCTTCACATGTCATTATCATTGATGATGGGCGACGAAATCGTCTCGATCGTTTCAAAGGGCGTATCAGGTCCCGTATCGTCATCGTGATTCTGCTGGGACGTTAATAACCTCATTCACATACCGTGCTTGCAACTTACATCTAAACGGTCAAAGTGCTTGGAAAGCTTCTCTATAACTAGGCTATATGGCAAATGCTGTGTAAGTTTGCTATGAGTTAATGGTGCATTAGCCCTTGTTACCAGCATAGATTGGTGAGATCTTACCGTCTTGGTTGTACATTGAGGGAATGCCGAGAGTCTAAAGTGGAATCTAAAACGTTGGAGGAATGCGCTCCTTCACTCAGAGATATACGGATCGAGTATTCTTTATCGGTCTTTCCACGACCGTGATTACGTTCATAAAGCTCAAACGTTATATGCGACTGGTGGCTATGGTAAATCTACGTAGTGTCAACGAGGAAGGTTGTGAACTCACTGCATAATCCAATTCTGGTATTCGCCGATTCGCAATGGGAAGGCCGGAGAGTAAGACGAGATTGACCAGGGTGTGTATATGACTTTCTTTGGTAAAGTATACGGTCAGAGAACTTTCGCCGTTATTTCGAGCTGCTTCCAAATCTGCAACAACGTTCCGAAGCAGGGGTAGCGAGGTAAGAACACCTATTTCCTCTCTAAGCGAGGGGTGTTAGAGAAGCTGAACCCAAAGAAGGATAAACTTCGCCTACTTCTCGTCTGGATCAATGCCGTACTCCTGTGGCGCAACCAAATCGAACAAAGCCTTCGCACGAGCATAAAGTTCATGCAATTTACGATCATGTGGTGGTTGAATCCGGCCATGCTCATCAAAAATAGCAAATAGGAACGTGCGATGATGCAGAGCACAATACTTGATCGTATCATAAAGTTCGGAAACCTATCACCCGCAGAATGCGTCAAGTTTCATCGTCAACTAAGTGTCAAGTGGACAGACGAACCCTTGATGGATCAAACTTCTCTTGCTTAA
Organism: Volvariella volvacea V23; assembly: GCA_000349905.1. NCBI lineage: Eukaryota > Fungi > Basidiomycota > Agaricomycetes > Agaricales > Pluteaceae > Volvariella > Volvariella volvacea. The sequence continues at coordinate 2,718,243 of KB722736.1, read as the reverse complement.
CATCACAAAAATCCTCGAATAGTTTCTCCCAGCGTTCGCGGAATAGCCAAGGTTCATCTCCACAACACCTAGTGCAACGGGATCGCAACACGTGCAGACTAGTGGGGAACAACGCCCTTACCATCGTTCCTGGATTTTGTCAACATCCAAATTTTCAAAATTCTGTCGCATTATATCTCGGAATGAGCTCAAAAGCTCGATGACTTCCTACATTATCTTTAGAAAGTGCATACAGGCACAAGTCAGCACTGACCTTGACGACCTCGACGGGCTCCTTCTTCATGCTCTTTGGCCAGGTCAGCTCTGGGCGCTTCTCGGGTTCTCCAGGTCGAAGAAGAATTTTCAATCTCTTCTTGACATCGTCCATGAGATCTTTGGCAGCATTAGAATCATCAAGAAGATCCTTTCGCACAATTAGCTTGAGAGGAACTTGGGTGGGCGTTTGCAATTGGGGGAGGTTTTTATTCAAGAAGCCTCCATTTTCTTGCCGCCCAGAACTGGCAGCCGACGAAGGCGTGGAATAGCTTGGATGTTGTGAATCTAATAAAGCGGCAGCAAAGACCTCAGCTGAAGCGATGACCCGCCTCTCAGAGGATGTAAAGATCTAATAACGCATATGAGATGACTGTATGACAGTTAACTGCAAGCGTACCTTCACATTATTCAAGACGTCCCTATCTACCCCAGATGTTATTGACTATAATAATAGGGCTGGTTGAACCAAGGCTTACTCATGATAGAAATATCTTTCTTCATGTTTTCCCCCAGATCACGCGATTGATAGCGTGCAGAATGCGTAAACTAGTTGGTAGAGTGAGAATAGACGTGGATGCTGAACGAGACATACAAACCTCGCCGCCCCATTTAAATACCAATGTGAGTTTCGTCAACTTTCTCACTTGACCAGGCTGACGTTTAGAGTACACTGGCTTAAGTTGAGCCTTTGTCCCAGGGAGGTCTATCTTGCTAAATAGAGCATTGTTCAGCTGTGTGAGCTTCGCCAGTTCATCGCCGCTGGCCCCCAGACGCTTTGCTTCCTCGACTGCAGCGGCGATACGACGAAGCTGGTCTTTCTCGCGGAGAATGATTTCCTCCTTCTCCCCATTGAGTAACGTGACAAATGGCTGTGTCCATGGCTCTCCAATGGGAAAGTTGAATTTCAGTTTTTGCTAGAAGTGAATACTTGTTCAGGCACGATTTCGGACTACCCATCTCCGGAACATACTTTTGGCGTGCGGTCAGCATGGCGGAAGACAGTAACGTTTGCCTTTAGTGACCAGGTAGCAGAGTCTTGGGTTGTGGTCTCTGTAGCAGGAAGGGGCCGGTCTATTGTCGACGAAACCCGCATACACAAAGCGGCCAGAATATCAGCGGCTTTGTCTAATGGCGGGGGATTCCATATACTTTAATGCACGACAACAATGATAGCAGGATGGCCTACCATAATAGGTTTCGTTGCCTTTCACGAAACTCCAACCATTAACGTCGATGACCTGACTTCTTTGGCCATTATTGCATCGGAGCAAGTCGAAGCCGCAAACAGTCTGGCCGAATCCTTCGCAAATCTTGGTAGCCCAAAGCTTTTCCTCTTCGGTCAGCTTAGTGATGAAACTAACAGACGTCAGAAAAAGAAAGTGGGGTTGAATAAATACAGGCTGTACCGGATTTCTTTTCCCTCCGTGTTTCGTCTAACGACACCATCTACGACAGGAGACTTTCTGGTTTCGGCATGGGTATATTCTCTGCCAACAGTGTAAACCTTTATGTCCTCTGAATTGTCGACTTCAATAAACTCTTCGTAAATGTACGATCCGTCGGTCCTCGGGTGGTTCAGCGTCGGGTCCAGCTCGCTTGACTTGTTTCCGACCTTTTGCAGGGCATTCAGGGGTCAAATCAAATTTGTGGGCTTGGTGTTGGACACACCTTTCTGAAAAGACGGCGACCGCCGCCACCCCGAAAGTAGATATAAACGTTATGATCTTCGCCGCTCACAGGCTTCTCGACGAACGGCTTTTCAATGACCTGGCCGTCAATGATAATTGCATTACCGTCCTCACGCAAAACCACTTCTGGAGTAACCTTGAAGCCCCCTAAAACGATACCCAGTCGGTCTTTCATAAGACTGATGAGCTCAGGGTCGACCTTGGGACCGCCATCCCGAGAGACTTCAAGACGCCGGGGGGTGGGGACCTTTAAGTGATCGAGCACAGCACCTACTAGACGCCTGTCCCAAAGGAGGGCCTGTGGGGGCAGGTCATTTATGCAAAAGGGATTGCGAAGCTTGACGTAGGAAATAGCTTTATCGAGAGGAAAATCCGTCGAAAAGAAGGAAATGAGAACGTCGCATCGAGGCCAATTCTCAACATCTGAAAGGAAGATAAGCAAGGAGGGCCCGCGCGAACGGAAGTGACGCGTTACCTTCGTCAAGAATGACTTTGTCGCCAAAAATTCTGACCTCAATGGTGCCCCGCGCACGCTCCCGCAGACGAGTGAGGATTTCCCTCATGGCCTTGCTCCTGGCCTTGATGTCCATGGCACAAATGCCGAGAATAACAGGCTTTGGAGCGGAATGGACGTGGCTGAATCTGCAGAACAACGATAAGGGTTTTAAGGGGAGAAAAGGAGGACGACGGACTGGATATCCTTGTGGTCGAGGACATGAGGGAGATCGGAGAAAGAACTGGTGGAGGCGGGGGAAGACGACCTGGTAAAGGCCGAGCTTGAGCGGGGAGAAGGCTTGTCGGGTGAGGGGATGGGCGGGGCGCGGGATTGTCTGTCCCAAGGATACATGTTGGCCGCTCCGAAAGTCGCTGGGGCAGGCTCTTTCGTGTCGTGCGACCTCAATTTACACCCCGGGCTGGTTGCCAAATACGGACATGATTACGGCATCGATCACGCAGGCAATCTGGACATCTCTGCGACTGACATGCTGCCCGACAAGTCGGGATAGTCCTTCGGTGTCCTTTTGTGCCCATCTCCTTTAGGACGCCATCCCGCCCACCCTCCGGCTACTCTCCGCCCCTTTGCCGGTCTTTCCATCCCCAGCCTATAAATAATATACAATACATGCCCCCTCCCACCCTCCTCGTCCACCATGACCTGGTCCCCCAAGCGCTCGCTCCTCCAAGGCCCGTCTCCGTCCGCTTCTTTGCCCCGCATCCCCAACTCACCTCTCTCCAGCCAACAACATCCTCTGCGCACCCGGCACGCCCTACGAACTCGAAACCCGTCTGGTTGCTGGCAGGATCCAGAGGGTCTACAAACATCTCTGGCCATCTCTCAGAGAGTTTTGGACCATCGTCGCCAGGCAGTATGCCGACAAAACCTATGTCGTTCTCGACGAGGAGCGAGTCACCTTCCAGCAACTCTACCATGATTCGTTGCGTGCCGCTTGCATGTTCCGTGATGCGTATGGGATCCAGAAAGGTGCGTGTAACGTTGTTGGTGTGGAGTATACCCTTGACAGGGCGGCTAGGCGACAGGGTAGCAATTTGTTCCAGGAATTATCCCGAATACCTCACTGCGTTCTGGGCTTGTCGTGAGTGCCACAACCTTATTTGTTTAGCACTACCTTACTGGGTTTGGGGGTAATAGATATGATCGGCGCAGTATCTGTTCTAATCAATGCGTGGGCTTTCCTCTTCTCCCGTCCACTCTCTCCCCTTATGCAGTGTGTAGATGGCTACCGTTACCGGCCCTTCATCATTGTATTGCACATACAGGGTGTAAGCTCGTTCTTCTCGATCCTGAGAGAGCCTCTGTGCTTGAGGAGAGTGGTCAATCATTTGCACATCTTCACGCCATCAAGGGATACCTAGTGTTCAAGCCCCATCAGGGAAAGGGAACCTGGAAGGGCATGAAATCCTGGGTTACCGAACTGAATGCACCCGCGTGGCAAAACCCACAACTCGGTGACATCGATATCCAGCCAGAAGACAATGCAACAATCTTTTTCACCTCAGGTTTGTCCCTGGCAAGCGTCAACTCTCAATATTGTGAACTCAAACGCGCTCTCGGCAATCCAGGAACGACGGGCATGCCCAAGGGGGTCTTGAGCACCCAACGGATGTACCTCACGAATATCATCAATGTGGGCGGTCGTTGTCTTTAGGGTTTAATTCGTGATTAAACGCTGCGTAGCTCTCGGTTGCCCCTCAAAGGGCCTTGTTGCGTCGTGGGGAAGGGCTTGCTACTCCAGCCACTGGGCCTCAACGTGGACAGCTCATTGGTGTTCCTTTCTTTCACGTCACTGGTCTCACCAGTCTGGCGGTACGATGCGCTATGTCCAAATGCCAATCAGACTTTGAGCAATTATTCTAGATGTCTGCTTCGCTACTTGGGCAAAAAATCGTCCTCATGAAACGCTGGTCAGTTGATGAAGGTAAGCCCATCCAAGCTCTCTTATGGGCACTAACGTCATGTCCCACCAATATAGCCGTTAGGTATGGGCCATAGTATTTCTTCAACCGAATCGCGCATCCTCAACTGTCCGTAGGCTCATTAAAACTGAGAATATTGCAGCTTCTGGCGGGTACGTTCATTTCCCACGTAGGCAAACAATCCATTCTTACCAGGATAACCGTAGTGTGCCTTCCATGGCCTTGGACTTAATTGAAAGCTCCCTTGGAGACGGCAAGCTAGAGATGCTCTCCTTCGGAGGTGCCCCCGCACCCGACAGTCTTGTAAAGCGTGCAGTGGCGACGTTCCCAAGCACGTTGTTGTCAGTACTTAGTCATCAGCAAAATGAATAGCCCTTGACCAATTGTTCTGTTCGCATCTACAGGGGTCAAGGCTATGGGTTAACCGAAACGAATAGCCTTGCGGTCTGTGTCGCTGGAGAAGACTATATCCACCGTCCAAAATGCTGGTACGGCATGCTGTAAAAGGTACTGAAAGGTTATCTTACGATATTCAGTGGTTTGCCAACCCCCATAAACGATGTGATTATCATGGACGTTCAAACAGGCTTGTCCGTTCCACCTCGCATCCCTGGAGAGGTTTGGATCCGAGGGCCCAACATAATGAAAGAATACTGGAATGACCCGGGTATGTTCTTGTATCTTCTCAGAGCACTTTTTTGATTAAAAAAATCCAAGTGGCGACTAATAAAGTGTGTCACTTCTCTGAAAAGATTGGCGGAGGATTCATTATTGCAGGTATTAACCCAAGATGGCTGGTTTAAATCAGGAGACCTGGGATATCTCGACGAGGAAGGTTTCCTCTATATACTCGACCGGCGTAGGTGCTTACATCTATTAGTTATCCGAGATCTTACATTGGCATAGTGAAGGACGTAATCATTCGTGGGGGAGAAAATATTGTATGAGTAAATAGTCACATTTACAAAGTATCGACTAACAACACCTAGGACTCTGTTACAATCGAGAATGCCTTGTATACTGTGGATGGAGTGATGGAGGCAGCCGCAATTGGAATACCCGATGAACGTCTTGGAGAGTTACCGGCTGCTGTCGTCTTTATTAAACCTGATTTTCAAGCAACCATCACCGAGGCAGCACTGCTAGATGTGGCTCGCAAAAGGTATGATACTGCCAGCAAGTTCACTGACCGTTACTTATGGACCTCATCCAGCCTTCCGAAATTCGCTGTGCCTGTACTGATCCTCATTCGAGGCGAGCCACTAGGTGGATGTTTCTCCTGTGTCAGTATACCAAAGGTGACGTTAATTGGGCACTGCATCAGAGCATAACCCAGCTGGAAAAGTTCTCAAGTCCAAATTACGCAAGATTGTCCAGGAGGAGTGGACTAAAAGAAAAGATGGGCTCGGATCAAGGGCAAAGCTGTAGCCTGTATCGGGCATGCTTGTAAGGATGACCTCATCATGCCTTCCAGTCATGTCATGTAGTTTCTCTTAGTCTTTGACCTCCACCTCATCCTGTAGCCTTATAGTTACCAGAACAGAGTGTGGGCTTATTCACTAGAATGACCATACCTGACCCTCAGTGTGTCCTGCCCTGCTGGTGCTGTAGGCCTACAATGCTGTATTAAAACCAGGTTTATGTTTACAATTTTATTTTCATTGTTGCTTTACCAAAATGAAAAGATGTAGCCATTCCTTTCTGGCATTCTTTTGCGGTATTTACAGGAAGAGATTTATTTATTTACCAAAGTATCTCTTATGAAACTTATTTGTAGATTTATTAATAAATTGTATCACTAACCCCAACAATAAGCATAAGTGGACAATATTTAACTATTCCATTTTCCATAATGGGTGAATAAAGGAGTTTCTTTGCAATGATAGGGTCCTTGAGCTGATCAATGATTTCTTCTTGGCTAATCCTGACAGAAAGAGAGTGCGGGTCACTGAAGACTAAGGTCATCATGTTGGAAGGGAGTGGCTGGAGCAAGACGGAGTTAGTTGGCCATGGAGGATTGTTGCTAGATTTCACAAATAATGTAGGATGAGAGGATAGATCGAGGAAGAGGAGGAGTAACGGAGGTAATGAGAAAATGACGAGTCATTGGCTTCCATGTTGGATTGTTGTGGCAAATTGCATGGCAAATTGCATACTGTATTTCTGTGTGCCTCTTGTGCTGTAGCATGTACCATATAAGATAATTGTTTGCTTGTGATTGTCGGGGGGATTTGGCGTGCCATGGCATGCTCAGCTTCACTGGCATACCATATCATTTCATACACCATCTCACGACTCTTATGACTTAGAATCAATGGAACGCTCAAATTCGCTGTCCTCCAACGCGCCGTCGAGTCCCAAAGTGTCATCCGGGACGTTCGCCTATCAGACCAGATTGCTGGAACGCACGGCTTCGAGAGGTGGAGGAGCATCTCTTGCACGAAACAATTCACAATCTGGTATAGGGATTCTCACCAATCCAACGGGTTCGTCGACTGGTTCGATTAGTACAAGACGATGGGCGCCCTCCCACAGAGCCGTGCAAAGTTTGGGCACAGGCAACAAGCGGTGGGATGCCGTCACGGATAGAGCTGAGAGTCAACGCATACCTAGTGGCGAATTGAAGGATGCAGCGGCTCATCGAAGATCCTTTCAACTGGTTGATAATCCGGTTCCGTCCTTCGAACGCCCCATGACTCCGCCTTCTCACACCAACGGAACTGAAGAAAGGACCCCATCTTACTTGAAGCGAAATACCCTCCCTGCCCCGATTATCGCCTCTCCTTTATCTCCAAACAACACCGGTATCTCAGTCGAGGCTGTTCCCATCTCACCCACCACCCCTTCCCAACGCATACACCTTCCATCCAATACTAGCTACCTTGCTACAAGTGACGATGCTATAGATACGCAAGATACTCCAACTAAATCGCATCGAATGACTGCATCGACGCTTTCACCATCACCATCACCACTGACACGTGCTCGACGGGCAAATACCCTTGAATCATCAGCACCCAGTTGGGCTGCAAATCGTGAGTTACCCACACCAAGCCCCCTCCGCCGCGATACCGTCAAGGCGCCTTCCATCTTCGCCCGACAACGCCCACTGTCTATGTATGGAGCTTCTAGGAGTATTTCGCCGGAGAAGCCGCTTCCCGACCTTCCCTCCCATACTAGGAATGCTTCGATGGAAAGTTTCAACAGAAGTTCCAGCCCATTTAATTCTCCTAGTCCGCCTCCTTCAAACTCAGCCATGAGCCCCCCAGTTTACCGAAGCTCTTACCTCAATTCACGGAAGGCAGGCACGTATGGAACAGATTTAAGTGCGGGAGGACGACGGCTGGGGCGCCATCTCCCTCGTATTGCAAGTGGTGACGCGAGCGACGAGGTTCAGCTTGATACCCCCGAAAGCCCGCGGATATCTCACTCTCAGGATAATCATGTCCACCGCGAATTATCGAATTCCGTGCAGCTGACCCCAAGCAAGGTGGACATACCGCTACCCTCCTCCATCGACGACGTTGCTGGTGTCCCTGGGCGCTTGCGACTCAAAGCATTTAGCCCACCCCCCTCTCCTCTAACCGCTTCCCCGCTCCCTGGGTCGAGGTATTCGCGTGGGTTATGGGTTGATGTTCAACGGCACCTTCTGCAGGCATATGAATACCTTTGCCACGTTGGTGAAGCTCAACAATGGATTGAAGGTTGCTTAGGCGAAGAGTTGGGATTCGGTGTAGTAGAGATGGAAGAGGGTCTCAGGAATGGCGTCGTTTTAGCCAAGCTAGTGAGAGTGTTTAAAGGGGAAGCTGCTGTACCCAGGATTTATGAGGTGCGTAAATCCGTTCTTCCTAGTTTAACGTCAATCACCTTGCCCCTAGGCCCCAAAGTTGACGTACAGACATTCCGATAATATCAACGTCTTCTTCACTTATGTTCGGGAAGTCGGGTTGCCAGAGGTGCGCTCAGTGTGAATTTATGTAGGCCGTAGACTGATGCCAAGTTTGCGTCAGGGCTTCATATTTGAGTTGACTGACTTATATAACAAGAAGAATATGCCCAAAGTGATCTATTGCATCCATGCACTAAGGTAGTCATGCATATTTTACCTGTTGCTGTAAGTTCCTTGACACCTCCATTAGTCATTTACTTGCTCGCCGTGGAGTAGCTGAACGCATTGGGAACCTCATTGGGCAGCTGCACTTCTCAGATGACCAACTTTTGACGGCGCAGAAGGGCCTGAAGGAGGCGAATGTCCCGATGCCGAACTTTGGCAATGTCGGACAGGAACTTGCTAAAGAGATTAACGAGCCAGAAGTAGAGCCAGAACCAGAGCCAGAACCAGAGCCAGAGCCAGTTGAAACTGAGGAAGAACGTAGGGTCCGATTTGTTTACCGTGCTCCGATTAAGTTGACATACTCTCATTGCAGGCCAGACTCGCTTACTTCTTGAATGTGAACCATCTATTATCGCCCTGCAAGCACAAGCTCGTGGGTTCCTTGCCCGCAAGGCCGTAATTACCCATAGGAGCCGGATACAACTATTAAAGCGATCCATCACCAAGATGCAGGCACAGTCCAGAGGGGCAATCTTCCGAAAACATTTGATGGAACTTCGCAAAACGCAGTACGATCTCCTTCCTTGGGCAGTCGCTTTACAGGCAACTGCCCGCGGTCTACTTCTCCGCAGAAAGTGGAAGCAGTACCTCTGGGAGATTCACTCCTCTACCCCCTCCGTGGTCCATCTCCAAGCACAGATTCGAGGAATTCTGCAGCGCAGGCGGTATCATAAACTCAAAAGTGCATTACGGACAACTCAACTTTCAATCACAAAGCTCCAATCCATTGCCCGTGCCCGAAAGACTCGTACCACGCACAAGGAACTTGCAAAGACATTTAGCCAACCAATAACCCTTTTCTCTGTCACCGCCTTGCAAGCGCATTGCCGTGGAGTGCTTGCACGACGGTTCTATGCGAAGAAGAAGCATGCATTATCTCGTCGTGCAACAACGTTTATCACGTTGCAATCCCAGTGTCGTGCAGTCATCATGCGTCGACGGGTACGGACTCAGATAGCAAAGCTGGAGGATGTCACGCATGTACTTATACGGATTCAAGCTGCCGTGCGCACCTATCTCGCACGCAAACGCCTTCTGGCGTTGATTCGTGGGCTGCGATCAGTCACACCTCTTGTTATAGGGTTTCAATCACAAGCCCGCGCTAAACTGGCCCAACAACAACACCAAAGCATGCAAAAGGCTTTGACGGAGGTGAAAATCGTGGCTTCGGTTGGCATTTTCCAGTCCTTGGCTCGTGCGGCCCTCGTGCGCAACCGCCATCGCGAACTCAATCGAATGTTTGAATTTGTGGATCCGGATGTAGTCGGCTTACAAGCTATGTCACGGGGTTTTTTGGTGCGTTTAGAATATTGCGCTTGGCGGGATCATCTGCGATCGAACCAGGGGGCAGCGACGTTCCTTCAGGCCATGCTTCGTGGAGTGCTTGTTCGGAGATCCTTCAGGGCCAAACTCAGCTATATCCGCGCTAACCTTAAAAAGGTTATCCAAATACAGTCGCTCCTCCGAGGGAAGGAGACACGCGAGCAATATCGTCAGCTAACTATGGGTAATAACGTATCCGTCAGCACCATCAAGAACTTCGTTCACCTGTTGGACGATTCAGAGGCTGATTTTCAAGAGGAGCTGACCGTAGAGAGACTTCGCAAGCAAGTCGTAGAGAGTATCAGAGAGACCCAAGCCCTCGAAAATGATATCAGCAACCTTGAGATTAAGATTGCCTTAATGGTACAGAACGTTAAGACTTTCGACATGATCAGAGCTCGGAGGAGTGGCGATGGCGCAGCTGCTCAAGCATCGCGAATGCGATTGTTGGCTGCACATGGGGACCCATTTTCAGGTAGCTTGGACTCTGAGTCACGGAAGAAATTAGAGTTGTATCAACAGCTCTTCTACCTTTTGCAAACTAGGCCCGATTATCTCTGTCACTTGTTTACTCTGCTATCCTCCGAAACAGCTCCTGAAAGCAGTCGACGTTTCATAGAGCGAGTCGTTTTGACGCTCTTTGGCTACGGTCAAGACCGCAGGGAAGAATACCTCCTTTTGAAGCTCTTCCAAGTAAGTCATGCTTCAGGTAGCTGGGTACTTGAGTCTAATGTATGTCTAGTCATCTATTCGAGAGGAAATGCGCGCCGCAGCTTATCCAAGTGAAGTGATTCATGGGCACCCCATGTACCTCAACATTGCTGTGCAATATATACGCTCAAAGCAGACTACCTATGTCCGGGAGACGCTTCAGGAAACCATACGCGAGCTATTCGTTACTGCAGATCTAGATTTGGAGGTCAACCCATCAGTGGTACGTGCAAAGATTTTATGGCAACGTTACCCGCCATACTCAACTATACAACTACAGATTCACCACGCACGAATCGATCTTGAAGAGACACGGGCAGGGCAAGAGAGTTCCAAGCCAAAGCAGCTACCTTATAAAGTAGCTTTAGAGGATCCCATCATCAAGGATGCTTACATTCGGCGTGAGTATATCTGCCCGCCCCTCCTTGCCTATATTCATACAGGTTATGGTAGATCTCCAAGATCTGCAGCATTGGACGGAAAAGTTCATGACTGCTATACGGGCATCAACGAGGGCAATGCCATACAGCATTCGATATTTAGCTCGTGAAATGCTATTGTACTTTCAGGTATCTTGTAACATAATTCATTGCGAGTGTTTACTAAGTCCCTTGTAGAACCGATTCCCAGAGGCGTCAAGCGAAGCTTGCATGGCTTGTGTCGGCCGTTTCTTGTACGACCACTGCATTAACCCAGCAATTATGTAGGTCTTTTTGCCTATATCTACGCTAGCTAACTCACATTCCTTAGGGCACCAGCCATGTTTGACATGTCGATAGACAATCGTAATAAGCTAGCTCAAAAGAATCTTGCCCAGGTTGCCCACGTACTCACACAAATCACGAAGGGGTTCGAGTTCGATGATGATGAGGATGCAGTTTACGTTCCTATCAATTTCTTTGTTCGAGAAGGAATCCAGAAGATGCTGGCATGGTTCAATGAAGGTAAGCCGCACAACACACCACATCCCTATTGACGTGATGTGCTTATGATATGCAGTGGTCGACATCCCAGATGCCGAAACCCATTTTCATGCGCACGAGTTTTTGGATGTCACAGTACAACCGAAACCGATTTATATTTCCCCAAACGAAGTTTATACCATACACGGACTGTTAATCCAGCATCAAGATACTCTGGTCAGTCAACTTCAATCGGACACACCACTGTGCTTACTTTCAACAGGCCCCTGATACACGGGATGAGCTTAATATAATACTCGGAGAGTTGGACGGTGTTCCTCAGTTCCACTCTGGTAATGACGAATTACGGAATGCACGCGACGCTGCAATTACGTTGGAACTCACAAATCGTTTCGCCCATGTGCAAGGTGCGGTTGTCGATGACATTTTTAGACTATTCCAACACTAGAAACAGATCCACACGCTGAGGAAAAGACATTATGGGTTCAAGCCAAAAGAACCGTCTTGGCTATCTTACGAGTACAACCTGGCAAAGACCTCCTCGAGTCATTGACCCGACACCCCACTGAGGAGGACGAAAATACCTGGTGCGAGATTTTGGACGCAGAAATGGAGAATGAGCAGCTGCGACAGCATCCTGCACGCCAAGCCTCCGCTATGGCTGCCGAGTCGGCGTATCGTCTGGAAGATATCAGGGAGTAAGTACCGTGTTCACATACTTCGATCATGATCCTGATCATGCGACTAGATGGACGTATGCAGCAGTCAAAGCCAAAGCACTCGAATGCCTCTTAGAGCTCGAGAAGCGCGGGAAAATCTCGCGAGACGATGGGTTCCAGGGGATTCTTAATGCCATCGCGAGCGATGTCCGAAGCAAGCACAGAAAGCGCTTGCAGCGTCAGCAGGAGATGGCAAGTATGCGAGAGGCACTACAGCGGCTTGCAGAAAGAAAGAAGTACTATGAAGAACAAATAGACATCTATAACGACCACGTCAAAGCAGTGACGGATAAGGTGCAGGAAGTTGGAAGAACGTAAGTACAATATAGCTGGCCTAACATATTCTGTGATGCTTACTTCTGTACCAGAAAAAGGAGATTCGTTATGCCTTTTGGCCGGCAATTTTTCCATCAACTTAACCTCCAGAAGTCTGGTCAAGCTATGCCAGAATATGGTTCCTTCTCATACAGTGCAAAGAAATTCTACGAGAGGGGTATTTTGCTAGCAATTGATCGATACTCACCACGTCAGTTCGACAAGTTCTCTATCACCATCGCCTCAGACGAGCCAGGCGTATTCCAATTGACGCTAGAGTCCACGTTACCGGGCGTAGCTACACGCCTCGCTCAAGGTGTTGTTCGTATGGAAGATTTGCTACAGGCTAAATTCGAGAACCAATCCTCCATAACACTCTTGAATGGGATGCTGAAAGTTAGACTGGAATCCTTCATCTTCCAAATCAACAAGAAGTAAGTTTGTTTTTAATGGATAGAGAGGTCACCACTAATTATGTTCAGGTTCTATTGACCTGGGCGAGTTTATTGCCTGCTCACGACCATGAATACGACTACCTTGCTCAGCTGTATCTTATTTACTATCACATCCCGTTCTTGCACGATCATGCATGTAATCATACATCAAACGATATGTACTTTAGCTAAGACGGCCATCGCGCTGTAGTGGAGACTACTTGCCTGTTGAGAGGCAATAACCACCAGTTAGTGTGTATAATCGTACCTGTCGGATGCGTAAGCCAGATCCCCAAAATTGAATCATCATCATCACTCACTTTTTGTAGAAGGTCTCAGAGTCTGTTGGTACTACCTGCTAAATGGATTAGCCTAAAATGAGGAAAGAATTCAGCCCTCACTTCATCGCGGCGGGCTCCGCGAAGCTTTCGTCCTTCCCGTTCGAGCTTTCGTCGATATTCCCGATCCTCCTTCAGCCAGTGCAATGCGATATCATAGAGGGTTCTCGGGCTTGGTGGAAGTCCTAATCGCGACGCGGCATCCGGCCATGGTGTGGGAGGTGTTACAAAACCACCAAAGCGCATGTGCGCGATGTGCGTCGGGAAATCGTTCAGGCCGTCAAAGATATGGGTTGCATCTGAGATCGGTTGTCATCACTATAGAATCGCAAAGGGATAATGCGACGTACAGAGTATAGTTGCACCTCGAGCCTCGCTATCCGATTTCAAGAACTTTAACAGATCGTCCCGCACGAGAACATCCAGATCAACTGTGACCTGGCGCAAAGTGTTGGAGGTTCGCGTTCAATTAGGCAGTGACGAGGAGTTACCTCGTCTAGCAGGAGGATGTCCCACGGCACCATGAGCCCAAAGCAAAGCTGGACTCTTCGCCGCTCCCCGTCCGAAATTGTATGCATGTGCCAGTCGAGATCTATGTCGAGAAGGTCCAAGAGACGATCTCTCCTTTCCTTATGCCTATAGCCACCCACAGAATCTAAGAAATGAGAGACTACAATGTCCCCGCGCACTACTGGATTCATCGCCCTGCAAACCGCGTTAAATAATGCTACAAAAGCGACAAACTACATACCATTCCGTCCCCAGGAAGGTCACACCGGGAGGAGAATCCCGGAACACGTCCCGCCCTTTGATTCTGATATCTGCACCAGATACGCTAACGAGTCTTTTCCCGGCCAATATCTGTAGTAGAGTGGATTTTCCAGCTACCTTGGGGATCAGAAAGGTATGATCGGTGAAATTTTGGTTTGAAGAGCCAACCTCCGTTGGCTCCTACTAAAAGAGTCCTAGAGCCTCTGGGTAAAGCCAGATTTATATCAACTAGGGCAGGAGCATTGCCCAGTGAAGCATTGTGGGAGTAGGTCAGATTTCTTGCGAAGATAGCATATTCGTCGGTGTGGTCACGGTCACCCATTGATCTAACCGAGCGGTAAGGCAAGATGGGTAGATCAAGTCGCTTAGTCATCATATTACATAACGTGAACAGTTTGATCAGAGTTGTTCCTTCACAACGCTCTGTTCTGTCTTGGCCCATCTCGTCGTCCATCGTTAAGCCATCGTTAAGCAGTTCCTATCATCCTGCTCAATCTTCGTTCTATATCGTTCCTGAATTCCCTCCCTTCAGTCTGCTTGTCTAACTCGTCTTCACTCCTTTTCCGTCTCTTTTTTTTTTGTCATGCGCATTGACCCCCTTCTTCCTCGCCAATCCTCAGATTGTATTGTTTGCCCAGATCCTATACCCTGCAACTGCGCTGCCAATCAAGTTTGCTTCCAGATAAATCGGCAAGCACCTTTCCAGCTTTACTCATCACCTGAGCATTGACTCCGTTTCCAGGGATTGCTATTCTTGTAGTCAGACAAAATGTGTTGCAAGAGATACCCCCACAGACGGTGCTAGTTCCGGCGGTGTGAGCACAGGAGCGTTAGCAGGGGGAATTGTTGGGGCCATCCTTTTTCTCATTGCCTCCATCCTTCTCTATCTTTGGTTTCGTAGACGTTCTCGACTCTCACCAACACCAGCTGTGGAAGCCAAGCCCGACATCCCTGCACCGGCAGAAACTGTTCTGAATAGACCAGATCCAATTGAGAAACTAGCAGCACCTCCGGCCGATCCCACAGTTCGCGTTCACAGCTCCTCAGCGGATACGACGGTTGACCTCGACGCTGAGCCATCTCAAGCTGGCCAGAATAACGCCGGGGGCGCTGCATCTGTTATCAGCAATCCTTTCACCGACAACCTGTCGCTTCGGTCTTCAAATACTGAAGGTACCAATGTCATTCCTATTGCACTCATTGCCCCAGACCCTCACAGAGTATCGACTACCCGAGCGGAGTCAGACACGTTGCCACAACATTCTCCTGTAAGGCCCTCACGGTCGCCCGAGTTAAACCTCAACTTGGAGCATGTTAACGTGTCACGGGATACGCTACGAGTCAACACACCAGGTTATGCAGCATCACAAATATCTGGCATATCTTCACGCAACTCATACATGTCGAGCGCCAGCTACTCTAGCGACCTGTTAAGCGAAGCGCCTATGATTGTAACTCCTACAAGGGGTGCTGTGCGCCAAGTGTTGGGAGTTGTCAAAGCAGAAGTCATCAATGCGCCCCCTACACCTCTGACTCCAGACGGACTCAAACCACCTTCCATTTCCTCCAGACCCTCGATCGGTTCCCCATTGGCTGCGACGTCATTTGGTCCAGCTGATGTCGTCCATGAGGTGGACGAAAGTCAGGAGGTAGCAAATCCCTTCAGCGATGCACATTCAACCAGTGCCAATTATGACGCCACGTCACCCGTTGCTTCTATAACAACATTTGGACAACCCTCGCCACGAGCGGCTCCAGAGACTCGTTCAAACTGGGGTACACACAATTCCAATTCTCCATGGACGAGCGATGATGCCAGTCGTCCATCCAGCATGAACACCCAAGCTGGTTCGGTGATGGATCACTCCTACGATCGTACTTCTAATTCAGTCCTTGTCAGCACTCTCAAAGCGCAGCACAGAAGTACGCTTAGCAGGACGGACCCGGCCCCAGATAACCAGTATCGAGCGTCAATTTCTCAAACTTTGGGACTGGCAGATCCGAAGAGGGTTTCGGCTTCATCTGTCATGTCTGCTACTTCGACGCGGGCTGATTCTATCCTGGAGTCCTTCCCATTTGTCCCACCATCACCAATTTCGAATAGACCGGCCAGAACACCACCTGTCTCCCCGCTTGGGCAGCAATCGTTCACTGCAGCTCCTTCCTCCCCCCTTGCACAGCAGGTGTTTACCAATTCCCAATCTCCTGCACTGAAGACACCAACGGGCGAAGACTTCAACTTATCGTCTCAAGCACCACACAGCGGTGATGACGAGCTACCCACACCCCCGGATAGGCGGATGTTGGGTTTGTCCACCGCGTCCCAGTTTTCTACCGCGTCCTCTGGTCTAGGCTCATTCCCATTCCATATTGATCCTGGTACAGGCTCATTGGGCACGGGATCACACCAGTCGCTGCAGGGTCGTCAACGAGCAAGTCTGGACACGCTCGCATTGACAAGCGATCTTTCATCTTATCCTCTCGGGTTTGAGCGAGATAGCATCCCGCCTTTACCCAAACAGAGTTCGGGTTCGCGTTAAGAAGTCGCTGTCAGTTTTCGGGACACCCCGCTGGTATGTAAATCTGTACACCAGTAAGTAGTAGACTTTCGCACTCGCAATGTCTAATGACCTCCATATTACAGTTCTTTTTATCTCTCATTTTATTTGGGTCTTGAGCTTTCATTGGCCTCGGGAGAAAGTACTGCAAATCACTATACGCTGTTGCACGAGGTAGTAATATTACATTAGTACCAGTCCGCCTGGCGTCCATTCTATCAGAGGTCAAAATGTCGGAGGTGGCTGTTGATGATGTTATCTCTTATGTGTGGCGGCATAGATTCCTATCCTGTACTGAAGAGGCTGGCTGAAATGTACATCAGCATTTATTTGGATCGTGGAAGACCTAGTGAGCAAGTCCCTGTACAGGAATCCCAGATTCCTGTATTGTCCTGGCACGATGTGACTGTGACCCTGTGTTACAGTAATCAAGCCCATTAAGGTGCTTCCGCTGCACACGGCCGTCTCAATTTCCCTTCAATTACCCCCTACACATCGTCAAAGATATTTCCTGGATAAACAACATATGGAATCTGAGATCGAACAGCTAGTTGAAATGGTATATTTTGATTCTGTGACTTTATTGGAATCGATCTTGAGAGATGTTGGGATTCCAGGGCGCTACACGCGCACAAGCCAAGGTAGCATTGCGGCAGTATAAAGACGTGATGGAAGCTGCAGAAGCCATCTTCGATGGCAAATTTGCTGATGTTCCGGACGACGATGGCGACGTCTTGATGTCCCCCACTACTAAACCATCCCCCAAGACTATTCGCACTCCAGTAATGCAGGAATCCTTCCCTTAAGTACTGCACTGATTCTCTGTTTCATAGAGTCCAGAGGGCGACGAGGATGAGGAGGCAGAGCATGCAGGAGATTCAAACGAGGACGGTGCGTTTTGCTCAGTCCCTATCCTACACTAGGTCGAATTAGCCCAGATGACAGCATGGACGGCTATGATGCTTATGATTCTGACTTCGAGTCAACTACCGCACAAGGTTCCAAAGTTGCCAATGGTGATCCTTACGCTGGTCAGCTCCCCCAATCCATTGTCCTTCATACGCCTCATAGCGTTTCTTTAATCAGGCATATTCTTCTCCAAGGACCGCAGGGAAGAAGTAATCGAAGTGGAGGAAACAGCTGAGGATTACGAAATACCTGGCACCTCTGAACGCGTCAAATTAATGACGCAGGGAGAGTGGATGAAGGGTTGCCCAGAGGGGGGCGAGCAGGGCTTCTTGTTTGGGCTCTATCATGAGCTAATTGATGGCCATTGCCAATGTCCTCAGAAGTGTGGGGAGTCCATTCCCCGACATAAAAGCGACTTTTTTGCCATCCATGTAAGTGCACGTATTGACGACGAAGAGCCACAAATTGAGTATTTGCCTTCATCCCGACAAGTCGAGCTTTCCGGCCTACACTGAGCGACTCAAGAATACGGTGCGAAAGACCTGCAGGAACTGTCACACTGACTATTGCCTGGCATGTGGCGAGCCAATCTCTGGTGAACGAACGAAGCGAGTTGGGTCTACTGCAGAAGATGACATACTATTCCACTGTCCGAATCTACAAGGTGTCATTCTCGGCGTTGGCTTGTTCATGTTGGAGCAACAGTTCATAGAACCAGCCCCTGAATCTCATGGAAGTGATGAATCTGACCGAATTCCGAAGAGAAGAAAGACTAACGCACCAGGTTCTACCACTTCCGAGTGGGAGACGCAGAACTATATGAGCGAGGTCGGAAGAAAAGCAAAGGGAGGCATAGGATATGCAGGTGACCAGAAGGAGGACGTAAGGATTCATATTTACCCTCGCATATTTAACCTTAACTCCCCCGTAGCATTCGGGTCAACTTCAGGCCCAAGCACAGCAAAAGCTTAAGGACGAAAAACTCGGCAAATTGTTGGCCAACATCCGAGTCTACCTTCCAAATCTCCACCGTGAAAAAGGTGGCCAAGCGAGTGACTATCTCGTACATCCTACAGCCCTAGCCCACCTCCGCCGACGGTTTAACTTCGTCTGCAGCGCGCTTCTCCGAAATGATTCTCTCGCGGATATGTCTGAGCGATCCGTCCTATATTTTGAGCTGATGGAATGGCTGGGAGTGAGTACTTGTATAACCAGACTGCGTTTCTCTGTCAATTATTCCCTTCTAGACTGTATCAAGTCACGAAGCTTTAGCAAGCATGATGGCAATGCCAATCATGGTAGCCTCTACGAAATCTGTGACACCGAGACGATCTTCCAGAGCTACTAGGGAGCGCACCGTTATTTATGAGGGCAGTGCAAGTCCCAGAGAACTTCTTGAGAATATTGCTATTCAGGCTCAAGCCGCAATGAAGGGTTTGGAAAGGGGTAAAGCATCGGAGGCTCCACCAGAGGAACTAACAGAGGAACAGAAGCGCATGACCACGGACGTTAAAGGCAAGGTCAAGGAGTCAACACCCCCTCCAGAAGAGAACAGGCGACTATTCGATTTTTGTCGACGCATTCTAGCTACTGTGGAAGCCATCGACCGGTCGTTACGAGAGACAAAGGGTGACGGGTTTGTTGAGCGCCTCCACGCATCTTTACCTCGTCTCGCGTCTGCAACTGAAATGTCAACTGAGCATGTCCGCATTGATGCCAATGCCTCTGAAGAGACTACTCAAAAGACGTATATTGATTGGGCCACCCGTGCGAGATTTGAATATTGTGATCTGTCCCTACCACGTGCTGGGGATGAGGACGAAGATTCACCACCTCATTACAAATTTTATTATGACAATGACGCCAGAATGTTGGCTAGCTCTGATATCCCTAAGAGGTCTTTGGCCATCGCCAAAGAGGTAGGTATAGTGGTTTTAAGAGCACGGCTTAGTACTAATATTTTGTAGCTGGCCATATTAACAACAAATCTCCCTGTAGCATGGGATTCTTCCATATTTTTGCGGGTTGATGAGACCCGCGTTGACATTATCAAGGCCCTAATCACAGGACCAGAGGGTACACCGTATGTATTTGCATTTTACTAATCTATTACTGCACTTATACGGTTCAGGTATCAAAATGGCTGGTAAGTTCAATGCCAGTATATGCATAATCCCCTCTCATTTTCCGTATTAGTTTCCTTTTCGACATCTTTCTAGGCTCCAGTTACAATCAGTCACCCCCAAGCGTGAAATACCTGACGGTAAATGCCTCTTATACCAATCAAGCCTCTGTGCTGACCCCACCAGACTAATGGCGGGAAATTCCGATTCAACCCAAACCTATATGCAGATGGCAAGGTATGCCTATCCCTACTTGGCACATGGTCAGGCCCTGGGTGGGTACCAGGAAAATCAACGTTATTGCAAGTAAGTGATGATATCATGGACCAATGAGTGATACGCTAATCCCTTTTGTAGGTGTTGATCTCCATCCAATCAATGATCCTATGCGACGAACCATACCTGAATGAACCGGGATGGGCATCCAGCGGCGGGACCCCGCAATCCCATGCGTGTAAGCACCGGCGATAACCAATGGATACCCTTCTAAACCACGTGCAACAGATTCAGCCAATGTGAGAAGAATGGTTGTGAAAACGGCTGTAAGTTGGCACAGTTTCTGCAGTCTCAATACGCTGCATGCTTAAATGATCACAGATGCTCGGGAACCTACTGGAACCCCCGGAACCCTTTGAGGATGTGATACGAACCCATTTTCGAGTCAAAGCACGATCGATAACTGCCCAGCTTGATGACTGGTTAAGTAAAGATGATGGTAGATCTACATTACCAGATGGGGGCGGCCACCAGAGCACAAAGGCTAGCGGGAATTCTAGTTCAAATGGATTCAAGAAGGATGTCGATGACCTGAAAGCATTCCTCGTTCGTCTGCAAGAAGAGTCGGATTAAATAGGATGTGATTTGCATATACTGTAGCTGTATAACAGAGCCAGCAGGCATTAACATGTGATTCTAATTAGTGAACGGGCGTGCCGCCGACATTCCGGGCGTGGAAGGGTAGGTGCTTAACGCCACTTTCCTCACTACTTCTTGATTATCGCCAACTTCCCGTCATTAGCCCGCTATTATGAGCGATTCAGTCATACATGCCCTCGCAGGCGCTGCTGGGGGTATTGTTGCGATGACTGCCACGTAGTTAGTCCATTCAATCCTACTTCATAATCAAGCTTGACGCTGCTTCTGTAGCCCACTCGTCTTTATTTCCACTCGCTCAGCTGTAGAAACTAGGAATGACGCGAAGGTAAATTTCATTTGCCACGCTTAAGCCACTTTCTTCCATCTCCCGCAGACTTTCTATCAAGTCGTTCTGGAAATATTCAAACGGGAAGGGTTCCTAGGGCTTTACAGTGGACTCGAGTCCAGTTTACTGGGCATTGCAGTCACGAATGGGTGCGCTCGCCTGTTTGATTGCTAAAGACCCACCTCTTAAGACTGGCTGCAGCGTGTATTATTACTTCTATGAACGCTCTCGGGGTATCATACTGAAGTCGCGAGCGGGTGGAAAAGGTCTGAGCACTCTCGAATCCATGCTTGCCGGGATGATAGCAGGTAAGCGATCTCCTGGCAAGCAAATATCACAGCCTCGTACTTCCTTCATTAGGTGCCGCAACTACGATAATCAGCAACCCTATATGGGTTATTCAAACCTCTCAGGCAGTTAGAACAATGGATAAACCTGGCGCAGATTCTATTCACTCGAACCCACCAAAAAAGATAGGTCTCCTTCAGACGGTAAAAGACATTGCCTCAAAGGATGGGATGAGGTGAGTCTGAGATCGTTAAGCATACTACAAGCGTGTTGTTGAGCTACCCCAGTGCCTTCTGGCGTGGAATAGGCCCTGCTTTGGTTTTGGTTGTTAATCCGGTTTTGCAGTATACTGTTTTTGAGCAGCTTAAAAACTATCTTATCGTGAGAAGAACAAACAGGCTTCGAGCGCTTGGAAAGGCTAATACTGCTGCAATTCTAACTGATTGGGATTTTTTCTTACTTGGTGCCCTTTCTAAACTTGGTCAGTCGTGGCTCGGATAGCTCCATAAGCTGAATTAACCTTCTGCAGTGGCGACCAGCGTAACCTACCCATACATGTACGCTCTTCGAGAACCTCTGCCGACGGTTATTAACGCACTCTATAGCGTAATCAAGAGTCGTCTGCAAGCCGGAAATGCTAGCGCTCTCAAGTACAAGTCGTCATTAGATGGACTTCTAACTATTATAAAAGAAGAGGGAGCTGAAGGACTATACAAGGGCATTGGGAGCAAGTTGACACAGAGCGTTTTGACTGCTGCCATATTATTCGCTGGTCAGAAGCGCATCTATGAAGTAATAAAGAAGGTAGGCTAGAACTTTATGTGTGAAATCACTTCTCATTTCGCGCATTCAGACACTTGTTAGTACCTAGTTTTGCAGCACTATACTGTAGTATTCGTCGTTCATTGCATGAACCATACTTTGACTTGACAAACTCTTATTGTTGCCCGACCTTAGCTCAGTTGGAAGAGCGCGAGACTGTAATGGATAATTTGTCATCTTGAGGTCGCCTGTTCGAGCCAGGCAGGTCGGAAGTAATTTTTCATATCCTTCCAATCACGTCCTTATGTAAGACGAGAGCAACGCATTAACCTTTTTCATCATGTTGCTTCAAATCCAACCACTATGGCACCCAACTTTCGCATGAATGCAGTTGCTTTCATCTCCCCGCAGAACCACCCCATATTGATCCGAACATTCTCGGGACAGGATGAGTACGCGATAAAATATCACTATATAGCTCACACAAGCCTAGATGTTATTGACGAAAGAGGTGTGTTTTGTTTATCACTCGAGCAATCACTCGTGTCTACTGAATCAATTAAGTCCACTCTGGCAGCAAGAGCACAGATTGTTATCTAGGGTTTCTCTATGCCTTGGAGGATGTAGCTGTATACGGCTATATCACGCCCTTGAAGGTCAAAATCATCTTAGCTCTTGCTCTGTCGGATTCAGTCATCAGAGATCTGGAAATTAACTCAGTATGCATCAAAATGTCACCCGTTTTTGTATATTTCAACTTGTTACATCGTC
Organism: Volvariella volvacea V23; assembly: GCA_000349905.1. Lineage (NCBI taxonomy): Eukaryota > Fungi > Basidiomycota > Agaricomycetes > Agaricales > Pluteaceae > Volvariella > Volvariella volvacea. The sequence continues at coordinate 2,695,604 of KB722736.1, read as the reverse complement.
AATCAGATTTTCAAAGCATTGCACATGGCTTATTACGCGTCCATCTCCAACCCATTCTTGAAACTCAACCCAACAGTCGATGGTTACAGCGACCATTCTCCGTACTTGCTGGTCGGTAGCGCCAAATGGAAGAGTTTTAGGAGGCGTGTTGATGAGATAGTGAAGGCTGTGGGAAATATGCAAACATCTTCCGCCTGATAATATGGGTTCCTATAATTATTTGTCTACCGATCCAAATTGTCAATGGATTGTGTTCTCTTGCATGGGACCCTAGATTGACATACCTTACATTGACTTAGGTACTACAAGAGCACCGCACCTAAGACAGATACGAGGTAGACACGATATTGACTTGCATATACACTTAATCCTCCAATCCGAAGGTGGCTCTAAAGAGTTGCTCTAAGCTCTCACTTGCTTCTCTAGCCATGATCCGAACGATACCGTCCCTATCAGTGGATGAGATGTAATTCAGTGTAGTCCTTGCCCGAGAAATGAAACCAGCAGGCAAGATATTAGGATCGCAAACGGAGTCGTACATCATCCGAGTAGTTGTCCGGATCAGCAGTTGTAGGAAGTGTAGGGCGGAACGACGCAGAGGCGGGAACTTCGAGTTTGTAGATGTGGGTGCATCATCCATCGAAGAGGCTGATTGTTCTTTGTTTTCAGAATAGTTGGATGTGGTGCCCTCCACTTGGAGGAGGTCCACCATCGCAGGTGCAAGCTCTGTGAGATACGGTAACATAGCCAGCGGATGAGTTTTTTCGCAATCACCCAAAAGCGATATTGAAGAAGTCCGGAGAGTGGTCGGCACATCTTGCGAGCGCATGATCTTCATCAAGACCGGAACGATGAGATCCACTGAATCGCATCATCAGTTATCATATTTTTCGATATCTTTATCACGTACCATAAAGTCCTAGTGTGGTCCCAGCCCTCTGAATTGCTAGAGCTAAGGCTTCTCCTATTCGAACCTTGATATCCAGGTCCTGTGGAGTTAACAACACAGTGCTCAATCCGTCCAGTCCCTCAGAGTATTGTCGGATAATTGACGTGAATATTTCTTTTCCAAACTTATCTATCATCGCAGCCAGTCCTTGCACCGCGTTCAGAAAAATATATGAGTCATTATCCTGTATTGATTGGAGGAAAACCGATAGGATGGCAGGAACAAACGCAGGATCAAGTTTACTTGGTTGGCCGGGTGGTGGAATAACCAGGTTCTTGAGCATCATTAGACCATGGGCCCTCACTGGTAGGATGGGATCTTGAATAAGCTTGAGGGCCTTCTGGTAGACCTCGCGAGCGCTATCCCCTTGGTGACCCTTTCCGAGTTTTGTTCCTGACGCTAATTGGGCAGTCATGATCAATTTAGCTTCCTTAGCCTGCGACTGGACCTGCTTCGACCCTGATCTTGCGACATCATCCAACAAGGAAAAGATGTCAGCAAGAACAGGCTCTGTACGGGCCGACAAATCCTCGTTCGCTGTTCAGAAATCAGTGGAAAGAGTCGCAATTAGGCGAATAAGATCACCACCTTCGAGGACAGAAAGCAAAAGATTTAGAGCCGTCTCAAACAGGTCATCGTTCGGATTTATAAGCAGAGCATTGGGCATATCATCGTCGCTGTCATATTCTTCCAATGCATCAGCTTCATTGTCTTTAGGGTCTTCACGTAATTTAAGAGACTCTGGTCCATGGTATTCTGGCGATTGAGATGGATTTGCTATATCACTACCGCCCTCTCCGGCAGTTTCTAGCACGTGCTTGACGAAGTGTAACATGTGGGTGGACTTATACAACAAACTGGGACCAGTACTTCCTCCTGACATTTGGGTTTGCATTTGCATAATAATTTGTAGGCATAGAAGTGTCCTGACGAAATTCTAGCAGTATGTATAGGAAATTGTGATCAAGACATACTTCAACAGGTCACTGCCTTGTCTTGTTCGTTCTTTTCGATAGCGTTCCAAGAGGTCAACGAATAGATCAGAGGTTATTTCATCTCTCGCTAGCTCTTTGAGTATAGTGACGAAGTGCTTGGGGTCCGGATACAAGTCGAGTATATTTGTATCAGTGTCAATCTTAAGGACTTCATTTGGAGTGAGGAAAGCCAGCGACATGCTTTCGTCTGGCCTGCACGCCATGAGATATTGAAGAATGCAATGGTAAGAGAAGGTTTCTCGCCTTTCGGTTCTGACAATTCCGTCGGATATGTTCGTCTCCCAATATCCGCCTTGTCCCATGATTATTGCTTGTAGTATTTCTAGCACTTCTTCTTTACCGGTGGTCTTGCCCCATGTAATAATCAATGTGTGGACAGTCTCTTTTTGTGCAGGATCTGACGTCTTTATTTTCTCAAGGTGGAGATGCAACGAATAGAGCGACGGTACTACAGGGGACAGTAAGCTTGTGATCACCTGAGGTGATGGATCGATATTGGCCATGAGGATAGCAAGCCTTGCGAGTGCTGTAGCAGGTTTTATCCGTGATGGATCTAGGGAAGAGGTAGTCGATATCAAAGGCTCATGCAGGCCATCCAGTATAGCCTGTGTTGCAAACTTATTACGCTCGGTTGGGGGAGCTGAAATGAAAATCCTTGATACGGTGAAGGCGGCGGCACGCCTGTAGAGTAAAGGGTGATGCTCTGACAGCAGAGCTAGTAGGCGAGGAATTACCGTGGGGAAGTATTCCTAGGAGGACATTCAATTAGGGGTTTTGGTGCCAAGAACCTACACACCTCAGGGGAAATGGTTGACGGAGGTGTGCTTAGGACACGCGCGACTTGCTCGTATTTACTTAGAGCTTTGTCATCCACTTGTACATCACCTTCGCCGAATACAGCGGTACATAGTCCCAACACACCATCGGGCCGTAAAAGTTGTTGACTTAGTAGTGAACTGCAAGATTTCTTGGCGTATGGAACAAGAGTGCTAGAAGACAATATCAATCCTAGAGATGCGATTGTTTGAGCAGGAGGCAGTCTGCCGATACTGCGGTTAGGGCGAAAATCCATCACGTCCGCCAGTTAGCGCTCACTGTGCCAGAAGACGCATGCTTAACTGCCGTATGGTGGACGAAGCAGCAAGAGATTGAGGTTCTGAGCGCTTAGGTAACCAGCCGAGGAATATCGCTGGTCGAAGGATATCTGCGATGTGTCGGTCGATGAGGATCGCAGTGATCAAGGTTCTAGAGATGGATCCATTCAATCCAGTTGGAAAGACCAGCGATAGAACTTGTGTAGTGAGCGCATGCAATGTTGAGAAATCGTCATAGATCTGCAGGTTATATGGAGGTACCCCAGAAATGTTTCTGGCTTTTGGCCACAGGGAAGCAAGACGAGACTGTATAGGGTTGAATGCCCAGTTGAATACCAAAGATAAGTGCGTCCTAATTTGTGCCAAATCCCTGGCCCCGATAATGGGAGTTGGTGCATCAGCCCCTGGTAATACTGCGGCTTGTTCTTCTTGTAGAAGAACGTCTTGAATGCGGACAACAACGCCCATCGATTCATTTGCTGTGAGGAATTGCAGATGCTCTACGGTTGCATCTTCAGTGAGACTATGTATCTTCTCCATTGGGACCCGCTCCGCATATTTACGCAATCTATGCAAGAGTACGGACTTGAGGTCGGTAGACTCTTTTTGCTTCGAAGTTTCGATAAGGCAGGAACCATCCTCGAGGGCGTTGGTTAAAGGAGGTGATAGCATGAGTAAAACAAGGTGGTGATGATTTCTCACAGGCTCCTGATTGGACAAGTTTGCGCACACGCATAAACACCTCTACATTGAAATAGTACAGTAATGCTACACCAGCTGCGCACATATCTTACGCCGCACTTAGGCAGATACGTGAAGGTTGGCCACACCTTCTGCTGCCTCATCGACTTGTGTCAACCCTTCGACGAGCTTTGTAATCTAAATACTCTTAGTTGCCGCTAAAAGATATCACGCGTGAGGTAACTGACCTTTCCGATTGCTACAGTTCTCCCTACACAGTTGCTCAGGTGGATTGGTCTAATTCTACGAGGTTGGTCACGTACCTTCATCACGAAGGGTAAAACGGCCGAGCTGAGGGTAATCTGCAAAACGCTCGACACAGACCGGGGCGGTGGCTTCAATCAAGGCGACAATTTTCTGGCCTTGGAATTTTCGTTAGGATCAGCACACCTCGTAACAATCATATATACCCTTTTTAGCAAATTGAGGGGGCTTCTTGGATTTGCGACCTGTGGCCTTGTCGAAGTAATGCAGCAGAGCCTGAAAGTTTATGAGTAAAACAGCACGAGCGAGACAGGCAGGCACTTGCCGTCAGTGTGACTTCTTCAGAAAGGGTGTGAATATGCATCACGGCTGAGTAACCAGCACAGATGATATTCTTGTGTTCAAGGATGGCTAATTGGGCCTCAAATTGACGAACAGCGTGGACAGGTTTTAGCGGGCTGGTAAGGACGAATCCAGGACTGATGTCTTCGTCCTCGACCCCGCGAATTCGAATCCGGACGTTGTCACCGCACAGGCCTTTTCCAATCTCGTCTTCCATTTCGTTATATATGGCAGCGATTTCGACCGGCATCTTGTTAGGCATTAGAACCAGCGAATCACCCTTCACAAGATGGCCTGATTCGATTTTGCCCACAATAATAGTGCCCATATCCTTATACTTTTCGGAAATGGGCATCATCAGGGGAGCATTGATTTTACGGTCTACCATTGGCATCTTGTCAAGATGCTCCAGGAAGGAAGGACCACTAACACTTGTCAGAAGGTGAATATTATTGTGAATGGAAGGACCACGTACTCCCACCACGAGCAGACAGACTTGGACACTCTATCTTTCAAGTTTGCACCCGTGAAAGCTGAGACAGGCAGAAAAGTGATGTCTGTTTTGGGGTTGAAGCCAGCAGCCTTGGCAAATGGTGTCAGTTTCTCCTTTATTTCATCGTACCGGGACTTGTCCCAGTTTACAGTTGGTTCGTCCATTTTATTAATGGCGATGATGAGCTTGGAGACGCCGGCGGTCTTTACCAGCATGATATGCTCACGGGTTTGCCCACCACGCTCAAAACCTGTTTCAAATTCGCCTTTTCGTGCAGAGATAACGAGAATAGCAACGTCGGCCTGGGCAGCGCCGGAAATCATAGATGGTACGAATGTCTTGTGTCCTGGGGCATCTAGGATGGTATAGCGCCTATTGCCTGTCTCGAAGTATGCACGGCCGACTTCAACAGTTTTGCCTTTGGCGCGCTCCTGGGGTGTTGAATCGAGAGCCCAACTCAGGTACCAACTTTCACGTCCGGCCTCCTTGGCTTCGCGCTCATATTTCTCCATGGTTCGCTTGTCGACCATTCCGGTCATGAAGAGTAGGTTTCCACCCATAGTGCTCTTGCCGGCATCAACATGACCGATGAAAACGATATTGAGATGTTCCTTGACTTCAGGCACGACCATCAAATCAGGGCTCAGGGGCCAAGAGAGATTGCTATCCACTCACTGTCTCCGTATAGATCTTTCAGAATGGATTGATCTGCCACTGCAGTAACTTCCTGTGCAACGGCCGCGGTATCAGTTTTTGATCGTTCTAGGGAGAAGTTGTTTTTGGGTGCAGATTTGGGCTGTGGTGTTGATGATTGAGCAGGGGAAGGTGCAGGCTTAGCTGCAGCGGGTGTCAGCACTGGTGCTGGTGCTGGTACTGGTGCTTGGACTGATGCCGATGCTGGTTTGGAGCCGCTGATGTTGAGAGAGATTGTAGGAGGCGGGGCGGGGGCTTCCGTTTGGGATGGACGTTCGAGCGGAGCTGGGGGATGCTGAGAGGATTGTTGCTGGGGGAGGACGAAAGGTCGTCCGGGGACGAACTCGAAAGCGCCTGCGTTGAGCTTGCTCATGAGGGAGGAGGACAAGGTGTTATGAGTACAAACACAGCAATCAGTTTCTACATCTTCTGGCCATACACACGAACATAGTCAATTTCCAAAGCCGCAGGGCTGGGCGGATAGTATTTTGATCTTGTATCAACCCGACAATATACAACTCCTGTCGCTCGACGAGGATTATCTCGAAATATAAGCAGCCCGGTTTGTAATGCCACACCTGAGCATCATTCGGGTAAACACACTGCAAATATGCTCCTTGATTGTCTTCACCCTCCATAACCTGTCTCCTCTCTTCCCCCTCCCTCTGCCATTTCATCATGCCCCCGATCCCTGAGCATTACCTCGCTATCCTAAAGGCCTCATACGACTACCAGCCACAATCCGACGACGAAATCGCTATCAAGGAAGACCAACTTCTCTTTCTCAAGGAACGGACAGACGACGAGTTCGTGTTTTCCCACTCCTTTCAGCGCTTTTAATTAAAGTGCACTAGCTGGTGGAAGGTCAAGGTCAAAGCCGAGTCCCAACAGGAAGATGGCCCAGTTGGATTGGTTCCCGCAGCATATGTTGAACAGGTCTGTCCCGACAGATATCCCCCATCTCCCTGCCTCTCATGTTCTGTAAACCAGGCGGAACACAAGTCCGTAGTAAAGGCACTCTACGATTATGATGCTACTGCCCCCGGAGAACTTAGCATCAAGGAAGACGAAGTCCTGCTTGTATTTGACACGGAAGAAGAGTGGATTCTCGTCCAAGCGAAGGATGGCAGTAAGGCAGGCTACGTCCCCGGGAATTATGTCGAGGTCTTTGACCAAAACCAGCAAACTGCGCCAGCGCCCCAGATAGTTGTCCCACCTTCAGTAAGCACACATCACTCAATACTATTTCACTGCTCATCTCGTCAAGCCACCAAGACCCTCGTATAGCGATCCCGCTGACCTCGTTGCATCCACCAAAGTCAATGCCGACGACATAAAGACGTGGGCCGTATCTGAAGTCGACAAAAAGGGCAAGAAGAAGAAGGGTACCTTGGGTGTGGGCAATGGGGCGGTCTTTTTTGCTAGTGAAGCGGATAAGGTAGGTCTCGCGCAGTCGTGATTTGATAACGCTAAACTGCGGAATTTCCTAGACTCCCGTACAGAAATGGCAGACAAGCGATGTTGAGAATGTCAGCATCGAGAAGTCGAAGCACGTTCACATTGATATTGGTGGAGCAAATGCAATTAGCCTTCATTTCAATGCTGGATCAAAGGATATAGCAGAAGAAATAGCCTCCAAACTAGCGTCATCAAAATCTCTTTCAACGAAGCCAGGGCCATCAACCCTGCCTCAAGAAACGCCCCGCAGCACATCGAAGAAACCATCTGTGCATTTCTCTCAAGCCGAGCCGGATATTATTCCACCGCGAGAAGTCGATAGCGAGGACGAATACCAGGAATCTGATCAAGAACCATCACAGGGTGCTTCTCGGAGTTCAGCAGATACAGAAACTGCAGTTGCATTATATGACTTCACAGCCGATGGCGATGACGAACTTACTGTTAAAGAGGGAGAAAGGCTTGTCGTACTCGAGAAAGATGGCGACGAATGGTGGAAATGCCGGAACGCTCGGGGTTTGGAGGGTGTTGTTCCTGCGTCATATCTCGATGTTAGTAAATGTCCCTTCATGAAACTCTCAATTGATCCCCGTTTCAGGCATCTAGCAACACCGAGAGGGGCAGTTCCAGCAATAGTAAACCCGACCCGAATGACGAAGAGCAGAGTGCACTGGCACTTGCCGAACAAGAGAGAATGGAGGCGGAGAGGCAGAAGAAGCTGGAGCACGAAAGGGAACAGGAAAAGGAACGGAAGAAGGCGGAGGCCCAAGAGAAGGCCAAAAAAGCCGCCGCGGAACAAGAGCGCAAGAAGGCTGCAGTAGCAGCAGCAGCAGCAGCAGCAGTCCCAAAGGTTTCCTCACCACCGCCTACACAGTGCGCATTCTCACTTGTATCACGTCCGTCACCTCCTGATACTGTAATAGGCGTCCCGATGCACCAACTTCCGACAAGGATAAGAAGCCCTCGTCCTCGACGAAAGAGAAAGATGGTATGTTACTCTGCTGATGATAATTCACCTACTTTCTAATATTCTTTAGGACCCCCGCCTGATCAAGTCCGTACGTGGCACGATCGCAGCGGTCAATTTCGGGTGGATGCAGCCTTCCTGGGTTGGAACAACGGCAAGCTTAGGCTGCATAAAACTAATGGCGTGATTGTGGAAGTACCTTCGGAGAAGATGTCTACGGATGATCTGCGATATGTCGAAAGACTGGGGAAAAAATCAGCACAACCACCCACCCCCGCGCGTCGTACGTCGGATGATGATGTCCCATTGGCTCAGCGTCAGGCGGCTGTCAAGAAGGCTGCCGCTGCCACAAAGAAGGCTCCTCAAATCGACTGGTTCGATTTCTTTCTGTCTGCTGGTTGTGATGTGGACGATTGCACGCGTTATGCGGCGTCCTTTGAAAGGGATAAGATCGACGAGTCACTCCTTCCCGACATCACTGAAAGCACCATGCGATCCTTGGGACTAAGGGAGGGAGACATCATACGTGTTATGAAGGCAATTGAAAAACGCAAGCCAACAGACAACTTGCAAAAACCCAACGCAGCTGTGGAGGCTCAGATTCTCCAAGATGCAGAGCTTGCAAGACAACTGCAAGCGAAAGAGTATGCAGGCAAGAACCCAGCTCCAAATTTGTTCGCAGGTCCAGGCGGTGTTCTCAAGAATCCTCGTCGAGGAAGACCCCAGCCAACCAAGTCGCTACCTGCAAATGTGGACATCAATGCCCTTACAACTGCCTCCGAACAGATACAACGAACATCCTCTCCTCAGCTTCAGAGCCCTGTCAAGTCTCAACCGATACCAAACGGTGTGCAGCCGCCTCCTCGGTCCAGTTCTGCTCTACCAAGCACGAGTGGTTTCGATGATGATGCTTGGACTAATCGTCCCAGCTCAACCAAGCCCACACCTAGCAGTGCCTCCCCTCCAGCAAATTCTCCCTCTACCTTACGTACTGGCTCTGCTCCTCCTGCTGCAGCCTCGACTCAAACGACGCCAGCTGCCCCTGCGTCCACGCAGCCTGAGGCTTCTATTCCACCTAAACCATCAACACCATCCACCGCACCGGCTCAAGCAACCGCCCAAGCGCCCACCGCGCCAGCACCTAACACGTCCTCGACACAATTGGCCAAGACCACAGAGTCAGATATCTTTGACCAACTGGCTCGATTGAGTGAACTGCGCAAGAATAGCAGTGCACCCAACACAAGTCCAGGGACACCTAATTCTGTTCCATCTCCTGCTCCTGGCGTGCCAGTAGCCTCACCTCTTGCAGTGGCCAGCTACCAAGCTGGACTTGGTATGAGTGCCTCCCCTCTTTCTATGGGCCAGCATATCCAGAATCAACAATCTGGTTTGCTGCCAGGATCTCCTTCACAACAATACAATGGCCCACGAGGTCCATTTGCACCAGTTCCAGCCAATCAGGCTTTGCTACAACCTCTGATACCAACGCAAACCGGATTCAGTGGATTTGTCCCAGCTCGACCTGCACCGCCAACGATATCCCCGTTCCAGGCCCCTCCTCCGGTACCGTCGCAGCCAGCTTTCCTATCTCAACCCCCTCCACCTATTCCCAACACGCAACCACTGTTGAGCCAGCCTACGGGCTCACCGTTTGGTAGTGGTTCTGTCTTTCAGGGTCCAGGAACATTCAATCCAATTCAGCCTCGTAAGTTCTTATGTTTAGCAAGGGTGTCATCATGAGTGACATGTTTTATCCCTAGAATTCACGAGCATTAATCCTCCTTTGAACAACACTATACTCCCCTCGCCTGTTCCACCTCTCCCCAATACACAGAACACGACAAACACATCACCTGCCAATGTATTTGCCCAGATGAAGTCTGGGACATTCGCAACTGAGAACGACCCCTCAACACCGCAGTCAGCAGGTATGTAATATCGAAATTATCCACTCTGTTTAAATCATGCAATCGTGCAACTATAGATAGATACAATGCACTCAGAACGAATCGTAAGTGAATCAGCGACTTGACACCGTGCCAAACTAATAACCTTCATCCAGCGCTTACGGCTCAACCTACTGGTTGGGGACAACCATATCAAGGAGGATACATGGGATTTCAACACTAATAGCATGATCTAAGTTTCTTTCTTCCGCCAGAATACGCTGTATTACCCTAGTTACCATACAATGACAGATATCCTACAACCGTCCGGAATTACATCACGGAGGATTTATCCGTAATCCTTTGTGCAAGTCCTACCCGTACAAAATAAGTTTTTAGGGGCTGGCGCACCTCTGCAGCGACGTCCCTAGACAGTATATCTGTCGCATGTGGGTATATAGCTGGTAGATAACGAGCGAACTAAATAGTCTTTGAGACGACGTTTAGGATCGCCTCACCAAGGAAATACTTACGGCCTTGTCGTCGAAACGGCAGAATCCATCCAAGATTTCGGCCACCACAGGTGTCCACGCAGCAATGTTTTTCCCTTGTGTATCAGCGCGCAATTTGTTATAGTCTTGCAGAACCCCAAGCCCAAGCCTATAGTGGTTGTGTTAATTCCAATAATCTGCTGCATGTCTTGCACGCACGGAAGTAGACGCTCTGCGATCTGAGGCCGAGCCATTTGATGTTCTTGCCTGGGGTCGTAATACATCTGAAGTAAGATGTGAACCAAGGTCGAGGCACTACTTGACTCCTGCTTTAAAAGATTGGGGAGATGCTTCATGAAGCCTACGTAGAAGGATTAGGTGTTGCCGTTGATGGAGAGATCGCACGTACCAACTTTCCATAGGCCCGTGCGGAGATCCTTATCTTCGTTGAACATCCGTGCAAACTGATAGCTATGATCAAGGACGCCCATTAACCTCAGTAACTGGTCTGGAGGAATGGTTTGGTAGACTTCCGTATTACGAAGTAGGTCATTAGTCGTCTCAATGAGCAATAACTGCAAGACGCATTTGATTATAATTTGACGAAATACCCTTCGTCTATCATTCAAGGTTGTCGTCGCGTCAGCTCTGGGCTGTTCACTGTTGGGGGACAGGGGTGCAGGTAGTATGGCTTGACCGTTGGCATCTGAGATGGACCTTAGAGAAAGAATAGAACAAAGAAATCCCTTGAACCGTACCTGCGTTGTCAGTTGACTCTGCAGAGCCCTCGACTTCCACGCGAAGACTCTCGTCAAATAATTGATGAGGTGTTGTTGTTCTGAACAGCTTGACGAATGTGGTCGTGACACGCTCCCATCGAGTGGGGCTTAATTTTGCCACGTTCTTCTCTAAAAGTTGCTGTAGGCAAGAAGTGCCGATCCGAGCAAGCGTGTCGTTCTCTACGAAGATTAGTATTGGGGCTGTATGAAAGCAAGGAAACTAACCTTGGCAAATGCAAACACATAAAAGGTCGAGTAGGCCATCGAGGAAGCGTTCTAGGATGTCGAAATAGAAGGTATAAAGGTCGATAAGGTCGCGTAATGCCTGAATCATGGTTGTTGAGAGCCATACGCTCATATCTTCCTGGGTGCTGAAGCGTGAAAGGTCTTGGCTGGATTTAAGGACAGCGAAGATTGGGAATAACAATTCCTGGCAGACTGTATCCCAAAATTCTATGGGGTACGTCTTTCCATACGTCTTTAATGTAGAGAATAGTGAGTCCAATGCCCTGTCAGCGGGATGAGCGTCTACGATAGGTGTGATGCCAGTTACAGACATACAAGCGTCGAACCTCCAAGTCTTCACCATTCATAATGATATCGTAGAACCCGAATAAGACCGGGAACCAATACCTAATCATTGCATCATCCACGGAGTTGTCGTTGCCACTACTCGCACCAAGGCCGCATTCCGGACTTTCAAGCATCACAGGAATAACCCCACGAAGCATCGCGATCGCCAATAGGCTTATTTTTTGATATTTACTGACCTTGCAAAATTCAGTGATGCAAACAGTTAGATCAGCAAATGCTCCGTGATGCACAACTGCGGCAAAATGGTCCTTGTTAAGTCTCGTCACAATCTCAAAGGCAGAGTTGGCGATTTTCTCTAGAGAAAGGTAAGAACGATCCCTAGGAAACCGAGGGGCATACCTGTGGGTACTCTGGATGCTGCAGAGAATACACCAAACATTGTCCTCCAACCAGAGCGCATATTTTGAAATCGAGCTTGAATCATTTGTTGGAGGCATTGCAAAACCTATCAAACATGTTACCAGGAACTCGGCATGAGTTAGATGTCCATACCATATCTCGGACTTCTGGATTCTGATTATGAATCATCGTATATTCAAAAGGCTTTAGGAAATCCTTTTGGAACTTAAAGTGTGGCAGCTCTTCCTTTTCTAAAAATCTCATCGCTAATTGGCGTAATGAATCCAGGGCGAAGAATCCGACATGAGGGTTGTTGTGGCAGCAAACCTGAAGTGTATATGTTTAAACTGTGGATGGCACACTGCATAGTTAAGGGCCGTACCTGATTGAAATGCTCTCCAAGAATATCCCATAAATTAGACCACTCAAGCCTAATTCGGTTCATATTATAATAGGATATCTCAACCAACTTCTGAAGACTGAAAAGCCGCGGCTGTTGGGACAGACCAGATGATTGAATTTCCGACCAGGATACGTCGCTCAGGGCCTGAACGAAATCGACAATGGCAGTCTAACCATCCAATCTTTATGAGGAGACAACAAGGCCAGAGGGAAAGGCAGCGACCTACACCAGATAGGAAATGACTCAATGAGAACACCATATCAGCAGCAACGGTTATGTGTGTTGACCGGCTTTCATTTGCGAGTTCCTCATTTGGAAGCTTTCTTGAGCGTCTGCAGCATGTTTGTGTCAGTTACTCGTGTTTACTAGCGAGTACGACACACCCTTTCTTTCCCGAATCCGGGACTTCCACGCCGCTGCTAATAAGCTGCATCCGTTCTAGTTGGCTGACACAAGTCAAAACCTCATGCCACGAACCCTTGAGGTTGTTGCCTTCCGTTACAGCAACGTCAAGCAGCGTTTTTATTGCCTCCATGTTTTTTGTCTTCATCTCACCAAGGTTGTTGAGAAATGTGAATTTTGCAAGAGTTGTCACAAACGCATTTCGTTGTAGCTCTAGATCAAAATGACAGACGATTCGTATGGCGCTCTTGAAACCATCCAAACAGAGCTCCACGACTTCAAGATCATCTGTATCCTGCAAAGGTCCGGATATTCCAGCTAAAAATGGTATCCAGGCGACTTCAAACATGGGCTTGACGTGCACAAAATGAGATGCACTAAAGAATTGGTCGCCACTTTTGGAACCTTTGCGCTGTGAGCGCATCAAAGTTCGGAATAATGCCTAGAAAGCGTGCGTGAAGGGAGAACAGGATCCCATCGAAGAATGACTGACCTCCGTTTTGCTGGCCATGCCATGGGATTGGGTCATGTATGCCTCTCGTTGCAAATCACGACCGACATTCGCCAGCGCAGTTGCCAGGCTAACACCAGAAGTAGGAACCAGACTTCCTGCTTCAACTTCATCCTTCATCCTAATCTCATTGTTAACGATGTCGTCATAGATCTCGGATAAGAACTCTTCAGGGAGATCATTGTTATCGTTAATCCCACTATTATTCTTGATGAAGTCTGCTTTCGTCATTCGCTTTTTCACTTGGGGATTATGGGCATCCGTATTTAGCATAATCACCGAGTAGGCGAGGACGTAAGCGGTATCTGTAGGAATTATTAGCTATAAGGCTATCTCAAGATAATAAACAGCTAACCCGCGTTGGCAAATGCTCTGGGATTCCCTGCTATGTACCTGTCTGCAAACTTTAGCATAAACCGATCGATTTTCTGAGCCTCTCCTGGTAGACGGAAAGACTGAAGGAATATTCTGAGGGCATCGACGAAGTTCAGGTCCTTGAAGTCCAAGCGATCAACAAAGGCATGCATTACAGCAATATTTTCTTCGTCTCTAATAAAATGGTTTCCAATGAGATACGTCAGCATCCAGCTGGCAACTTACCCCTCGCCAAGGAACTCTCCAATCATGGCCTTATTCAAACCATCTGTAGTGAGCAAGAACTGCGCGATGTCATCTGGCGACTTGCTTTTGATAAGGCCGCTATCCAGCAGGAATTGGATGCCCTGCGAGCTGAGTAAGGATCAATTTAATTTCTCCCAATATCAAACCTACCCGTTTGGGCTTGAAGTTAAATTTCTTAATTCCTTCCAGTAAAGTCGTTTTCTTCTGCTTTGCACTCTCGAACCTGCTGGGATCATCGATAACGTCCGGTATGGGCTGTCTTAGGGTGTCCACACTAGCTCCACTCACGGATAGCCTATCGGATACGGCGTCAGATGGTGCGGCGGAATCCCGCCGATCTCCATCACCAGTTGGAGTCGTTGTAGTGGTTGCATCCTCGGCAGCCCTTCCAGGTGCAGTACCCCACGCAACCAAGGAACGTAATACAGCAACCAGACACTCCAATCCCTGTCGTCGCAGCTGCGGTTCTGAGGTACCCATTGTTGAGGTGTCCATTGACCCAGGAACAGAGAGAGCAGTAGTACTAAGAGATGGAGGAACAGTAGACGATGCCTTAGTTGTCGAGGTTAAAGAAGGACTTGTAGGTTCACCAGTCTTGGGTTGATTAGGTGCAGTAACTTGAGTCGTGCCGATTTTTGATATTATGTTCATAAGACTAAGAAGGATCAGTAGAAGGCAACACAAGGACTCGAAAAGTACGAACTGCTCGTATATGTTATCAGCTGCCTCACTATCACAATCGTAATTGAGATAGAGTTCAACCAAAGCCTGAGGATCCTGGCACAGCCGAGAGAGCATACCAAGGATGACAGCCTTTTGTTTGAGTGTGGAGGTCCTCATCTCCAGAATAGGAATGAAGATCTCGTGTAAGAGAACCTCGATCTCTTTCTGAATGATGGTCAGAAATGCCCGGGTGTTGTGGTTTAGGTTGCATATACCTTGAGTTTAGTACGCATGCCAGCTAACACGCGCCAAAAAATCTCAACACTAATCTCAAAGACTTGGGGGATGGGGCTGACAGCGTTACGACTAAGGCACAAGCAGAGATATTGGTTAATAGCTTCAATAAACGTGTTTGCCTCGTTTGAAGAGCTGGAGTAGATGATTGCATAAGGGTCGATGAATAATGGCATGTACGAGTTTAGAACCGTTAGGACAAGGTGAAGAGACAGCAGCTTAGAGCGCATGGCATGAGATTTGAGGTCACGCTCACTGATGAGAAGTAAGCAAGGTGACATGCATCGATACCACTAGCATACCTCTCACTATTGAGGGGTTTCATCGTGAGCTTGCAGAGTGCTCTAAACACCAGAAATGCATCCTTGATGAATAAGTCATTTTGTGTCATTGAATGCACTGATTGAGCCTGTTCAGCTCCTTCTATAGGAGCAGATTGTCTACAAATGATCAGTACGACAGCCTGATCGGATGAGATCACACATACGAGGATGTAGATGACACGGGAATCGCACTCTCCGGCAATGAGTGCACCTCTACCTTTCCATTCTCTGTTGTGCCTTTGTGACTTTCGGGGCTGGTTTCCTGCACCTCATGCTCTACCTCTCGTGTTGTGGTTGAAGTGGTGGCAGCAGGTGAGGGTGGGTTATCCGGTTCGCTTGGCACCTCATCAGTTACTGATGGGGTCTGAGAGCTTAGAGATCGAGAGGGTAGCGGATCTGCCTCCACAGGGCGAACACCAACCTTGCAACGGGTGAAGATATGGTGAACCATTTGCGTTAATCCCCCCTGTGCGACGGTCTGGTTGACGGGGTCCGTGCTGAGGAGGAACACGTTGTATACTGTTCGAACGGCCTTAAGAAGTGAGGAATGATGTACAAATATCGTAGGAGAAAGTACGAGTGCTAGTAGTGCCTTCACTATCTGCAAGGAAACGGCTTCGGGGGTGGCTTCCGTATGGCAGGCAGTAATTGTATGGACGACAAGGTCAACCAGGGATGGCTGTGGCGTATTTTCTTGTGGCGCACTACCCAAAGAAGCACGCACAGATGGACGAGGCGATGGCGGAGGTGAGGAGAGGGAGGGAGCAGTGTTTGAAGATGATTCGGCGAAGAATGAATAGGCTATTAATTTGGATATGCAGTCTAAGCTGGCAATCATAAGCTTCTCATTCTTCGTCTCACAAGCAAGTCGAAGGGGCTCGAATATTTCGTGCGGTTTGTCCCCACCTAAACCAGATCGCACCAACTCCAAGGCCTTCTGCGTGCTTTCACGGAGCGGTGCAACGCGTTTTGCTTCTTTAGATCCAGCTATGGTCTCGAGGGCAGTTGAGATTAAGACGATGGAAACACTGTTTCCTTTGGACAGTGTCATAGACCGTCTGTGACTTGTATCCGTAGGAGCTGGAGAAGGAGCTGGGGGGAAAAGCTGACTGTTGTGAGGCAACCCGATAGTGACTGAACTGGGGGAGAATATGTCATTCACTGATGTTACACTTGCGCGTTTGGAGTCTTTCTCTGGAGGAGTTGGGGGCACCGTTGGTGCGGATGTCGTGCTATTCCGGCTTGGATTACCTTCGTCTTCCGGCTCCAAAGGTGTAGAATCCATGGCAGGAGTGGAACCCTCAGCTGGGATTTCGCGAGGAGGAGCCTCATCTAGTGCCTCCCCCGTCTCCTGTGCTTGTGGTCTATCAATCGGCACGTGGGCATCTTGGTCGTCAGCTAATGGGTCGACCGCAGTTAGAGTAGTTGCGGATTCGTGATCACCAGGATGCGTAACAGCGTTGGCGGGTGTTTCTGAGGATGTCGCAATCGGAGTGCTGGCGCGCTGAGGTACTTGCTGAGAAAAGGTATCCTCCTCCATGCAGAGACCAGCAGAGGGCGAGGTGACCGGATGAGTGTATGAGACTGGTGTTGAGTGTCGCCGGCAGCCAAATTCTTGCAGCGGACGCACGTGACATCATTGGATACTCTCCTGAATCTATGCCTCAAAAATGACCATGTCCTCAAATCCTGTCCCCGCAAGCGTCTCCGCCGCTGTTTTGCAACCATCAGAGGCTCTTCCAGAGTCGTCCCTGTCGGTCAAGGGACCAAATTTCGACAATAATCTAACGCTTCAGCAACTACTTGCAAGTTATGAGCGCATTGGCTTCCAGGCCACAAGCCTTGGTAGGGCCATTGAAATTGTGAACAAAATGGTATGGGGTCTCTCTTTGTGTGCTATCTTTGTTAATCTTGCCTCAGAGAAACTGGCGCTTATCCGATGAACCGATGGGCGAAGATGAGCCAGAAGAATACCTCTCCTCTGAGGTCCGATCACAGACACGCTGCAATATCTTTCTCGGCTATACCTCAAATCTTATCTCATCCGGCCTGCGCGAGGTTATTCTCTATCTGGTTAAACACAAACATGTCTCCGCAATAGTCACTACAGCAGGAGGGATTGAAGAAGACTTCATCAAGTGCCTTGGAAAAACCTATCTAGCAGATTTTAATCTTGATGGTGCATCACTCCGCAAGCGAGGCATGAACCGCATTGGAAATCTCATTGTGCCAAACGATAACTACTGTAAATTTGAGGATTGGCTCACGCCTATCCTGAATACCATGCTTGCTGAGCAAAAGGAAAGCGGTATTGTGTGGTCACCGAGCTCATTTATTCGTCGGCTAGGAAAAGAAGTTAATGATGAGGAGTCTGTATATTATTGGGCATACAAAGTAATTGGCATTTTTCGCCTTCTGTTATCTCTGACTGAACCTTGACCCGCTAGAATGACATTCCTGTATTTTGTCCTGCCCTCACCGACGGCTCGCTTGGAGATATGATCTATTTCCATTCATTCCGCAATCCTGGGCTCGTCATTGACATCGTTCAAGATATTCGTACCCTGAACGAGCTCTCCCGCAAGTCCAGAAAAGCCGGGATGATCGTCCTTGGCGGTGGCGTTTGCAAGCATCAAATAGCCAATGCTATGCTGATTGTAAGAGCAGACACCTTCATACGGCATTCATCTAACACCCGCTTAGCGAAACGGGGCAGACTTTTCGGTATACATTGTAGGAACAACTCCCACTTAACTATCTTAAATACTGACACAAGTTCAGAACACGGGCCAGGAATTCGATGGTTCAGATTCAGGGGCACGTCCAGACGAAGCCGTTTCATGGGGTAAAATACGAGCAGGCGCAGAGTCTGTTAAGGTATGAAAACGAGCATCGGCTCCACTTCACTCATTGATTCTACGTGCACAGGTTTTCGCGGATGCGACATTAGTTTTTCCACTTCTAGTCGCAGCAACGTTCGCCGAGAATCGATCCCAATGATCTTGTTATTCATGCATAGAATCTCAAAATCAAGACTACAAATGGGAAGGAATACCATGATCTGCCACATATTCACCTACATTACTGCAATTCCTCATTCCAGAGGATGAGATCGTCTTTCAATAATTGAAGGATATTGATAGAATCTTTTAAGATGTGCTCCAAGTTGAAGTTAGCTTCTGTGGTGTCCAGGCTTAAGACTGCGTCATCAAAAGCAGTCTTGGCAAGATGGCAGGCGTGTTCTGGACTCTTGCGTACATCTGTAAATGTGGGTAACTTCTGGTTTATACACAGGAGCGTGCGCTTACCGTGATAGAAGACAGAGAAGTTTAACGCCAGCCCCAGCCGCGTAGGGTGGATGGGCTCCAGAGTTGCCATGGCATGCTTATATGCTACTTTATATGCCCCAAGCGAGAGCTCGGCATATTGTTCCCTCTCTCCCTTTTGTGCGAATTCAGCCAGATATCGATAGTAGTCCCCTTTCCTGAATCGGTGAGAAGTTAGCACCCATTCCAAATGTCAGAGATAAACAAACATTTTCGCATAAAATACCGTTTCCTCTCCACTCGTTGCTGCTGGCAAGAGCTGTTTGTCTAGCAAGGCCACGATATCCTTGCACACGTCTGTCAGCTCGTTCTCAATTCGATCCCGTTGACGCCGCATCAAAGCTAAGTCACGCTGTTGTGCGGATGAGCGTGATGAGTAGACCTTTTCCAGGTTATCGATTATTCTCCAACTGTTGCGGTGCTTGTTGGTAATGTTTTTGTAAGCTATAGACAGCAAGCTTCGCTCGTCGACCGTCAGTCGCCCACCGAAGTCGTTGATTATGGATTTTAGTTGGGCCACCGCATCTGCGGAACATCAATAAAGTGATGCGATTGAGCGGAACTAGCTCACCTTCATATCGATCCGCTTCGCTCGCGAGGTCGGCAACAAATACACGTTCAGCTCGGGATTGCTTCATGGGGGCCTTTTGTCAGTGTTAGCACTATCACGCTATGGAGAACAATGCAAACATACCTAGCGATTCTGTTCTGGTGTTGCTTAAAGAGTTTTGGTTACGCTTGATACTATTAGGTAGAAAAGAGAGAGCTCAGCGTGCGAGGCTCTTCACAGCATCGTGCTTCTGTGATTGCTTTCCGTTCCCATATCAAGTCAAACAGGCCTAATCATGCAAGCTGCATAACGATGGCGCATGCAAAGTGGTTAAGGGTTAATGCCACCTCACCCTTACATCTGACCAGCCACGTTGCATGCAGCATAATTGTCACGACTAGTGTGCATGGCATTCTAGTATCCTATCATTCCCCGTGTTCAGTGCATACAATTATCAACGCCCAAACAGCTAGCCATGGGTTCGGTAGTCCAAAAGCCCTGAATACGCCTCGCCCTTGAAGAATGCATTCAATGTCGATCTCAGGATTAGTGCCGCTTGTTTCATTTGCTCGAACTAATGGACAATTAAGGCATATAAGAGATAGGTTAATTTCATGATATTAATCCAACCTCACCTCAACGAAACTGAAGCTAATGCGGAAATGTCCTTTATTCTCATCTGCGTCGTCACCGGTGCCAAATATCCAACCTAATACGCTCAGCCTCTAGTCTGTACCACCACGAGAAATATCGCAATTACCTGGAGAAAGTAACAAGCCTGCATCCGCTAGATTGGTCCATAGTCTTCGCTCTAATGCGCTTTGTCCGAGGAGTCCGCTAAGTGGGTGGTTGTTGAGGTGTACTCGCACCTTTGTGTCAATGGATATAAGCCATGCAATGTGTTTTGATGGCTCCTTACCCATACGAACATTCCGGAGGTTGGTGGAATGAAGGTCATTATCACCCTCTGGCTCTGCGATTCGTATCCCACTTCTTTATCGTATACGGTCACGTCCTGACGTATGGAGTATAACAAGCAACCCTCCACGATGCTTTTTGATATCAGAACATCACTACTCCTAAATACATCCAGGATGGCATCGACCATGCAATTGCGTCGTACGGCGTAGGAACGCTGGATGCCTATAATCCGCTATTAATGACTTGGATGGGGAAAAGACTAGCAGATTGAAATGCATCACCAGACAGCCACTGGATATACCCATCGCGCTTCCAGGTGAGCAAAAGTTCCGTAACTAAGGCCTGCAGAATGATCAGCGCTTGGAATCGTGGGGTGGGATAATAATTATACCTGGCTGAACCCACAAGGGGCTTGTGTTGAGACTTCTGCTTGCCGTTCTAGACGCTCAGCAAACATTGGATTGCAGGTAAACCACCCCAGACGAGATCCTGGAGCGACGACCTAGAACATAACTGTTGTGGAATCCCTCAAAAAGACATTTGAAATACTACGCACTTTAGAGAAGCTATCCATCCTAATCACCCGTCCCTGGGTATCAATTGCAAGATAAGTTGGGGAAAGATGAGACAGCGCAGAATAGCCCTTATGTGAGCTACAATCATGCCCATAAGCATACGAACCAAACTGTAAGAAATAGTATGGATCATCCTCTACAATGATGATATCTTGATAGTACTCTGTTAGCACCTTTTGTGACGAGCTTACGGAACAACCTACCAAATTCCATGCAAATATCATATATTTCCTGCTTTCGCTCCAGGGGCATGGTCTAGGTGGGTAAGAACATTAGTGACAGCAAGTATACAAATACACTCACGATTCCTGTTGGATTCTGTCCTACTGGAATAGTGTACATAACGTGTGGCCTAAATTTTGTGAAGATAACCGCCTAAGATAACTACGGAGAATGGAGTACCTCGGCATTTGCTGGGCTTCAGCATCCCAGCCCACTAGAATCTCACGCAATCTATCTCCTCTCATCCCATGAAAATCCATTGGCACCGCTACTGGCCTAATCCCGTGAGGTACCATCGTGGCTACGGCGGATGAATAAGTCCAGTCCTCGACGAGAATGCCTTCACCAGGATTGCAAAGTGTACATATAACTTTGTACAACCCGTCTGTGTTTCCTACTTCAACAAGGGTGACAAAGTCGCTATAAGCCGGTTTGTATATATCCTTAGTGAAGTCGTCAATCAGTTCCTTCAGCTGGGGAAGTCCGGTTGCCTTGCTATACTGAAGGGCGTCCGCCAAATTAACAGCACCAGGCTTTGCAGGGTACTTGGAGATGGACAGTGGGACAGTCTTCTCCTTGAAGGGATAGGACAAGAATCCCCAGACCCGTGATAAAGGGCCTGTGCTTTCTCCATTGGCATAGGAGGTGGGAATCAACGCATTAGCAGAAATGCTTTCATATGGGAAGTAATCAGGGTTTGGCAAGCCTTCGCGAAACGACGTTTAATTGCACGTTGAAACGACTACTAGGGAACTTTGCTTACCACCAACCATGTTGATTAGGCCAGGCTTGCTAAAGTACTTATGCAGCTCTTTCAAAGGAGAGGGCCTGCGAGCGCGAGCAATATCTGAGAGGTGGTGAGAGAGGTCAACCGCCTCTCTGAGCTTGAGCATGGTCGCCATGATAACGGCTCATGGTCCTATGGTGCTGCTCCTTTATAAAAGGGAGATAAGGATTTTGTTTTGTCAGCTGCACTCTATGACAAGTTTGATACTTGCAAATGTCCAAACATCCTCCCGCTAATAATTCGGGATGTAGGTTGACTCGACAGGACTTGCAGCTGTTCGTACGACTCTACGAGACATAAGCTGCACCCTTGATTTCGTGACTCTGCCCCGTCGTTCGGGTGCTGTGCGCTTTCGATTCTTCATGTTAACTTGCGACGGACATTTTGAATTTGATGTGCAAATTGATAATACCACGAGCCAAGCACCGCGATAAGGCCCAAATGTGAACACCATTATGTGTTCAGAGAACTCTAAATCAAGAAGCTCGACTCTTATCTGACCCCTGCAACAATTGTTCCGCATGATACCCAGCGGTTCCGTGGATCAGTGACGTGTAAAAAGAGGTAACTTTGAGATTCTGCTGCCATATTTACTTTTTAACCAAGGGGGGCACATATCCATACCGCAAATCCGGACGCATGCTGCCAGTGGGAGAAATCTAGGTCGGTTTAGTAAAGGTACAAAGAGCCATAAAATTTTTCACAGGTCGCATTGTTTGTGCCTCAGTATGCCGTCCAAGTGTTCAACTGCCGGAAAGTACCTTGTGATGATCAGTATACTAAGTTCTGATATGAAATAACCTGTGCGGGTGATTCAGTATTTAACAGACTCATTTGAAACGAACTTCAGGGACGGGCTCATAAATTTCTCTGGTGGCCCAGTGGTGGCCCCTGCGACTATATTGCTATTTCCGTGTGTTTAGGAGAGTTTGAGTCCAGATTTAGGGCCGGTTGCAAGCGTTAGGTAGGGTAAGAGTTTCTTAGACTTCCCTTTACAACCATCACCTCGTTAGCAAACCTCTTCAACTTCGTTAATCGGAGGAGGAAGCGTTGATAGTGGTTAGCTGGAAGTGGGAGAAGAGGTGTGTTTGATCAGTTGTCTGGCGCATGCATTCCTGAAAATTTTATCGGAAAAGTTCAGAAGTTAGGTTTTGAGAATGGCTTATCAGTTCTCTAGGAAGGGTTGCTTTAAGTGCGGCAATTGTGTGTAGACTCACTCATTTCCTGGATTTAGTCCTTTCTCAAAATTTCTGCTTAGTGGGGCACATTGCCGAAAACTGTTCATCGGAGCAGCGACTTTGCTACAACTGTCGTCAACCTGGGCATGAATCTTCGGCGTGCCCGTCTCCTCGTACAGTTGCAACGAAGCAATGCTACTCTTGTGGAGGTGTTGGGCATATTCAAGGTTGGTGGACTAAGAACATTTTGTTCTCGTTCCTGATTCCCATCATAGCTGAATGCCCAAGTTTACGGGTACAGTCTAGTAGTAAATGTTATGTGAGGGATATAATGTCATGTATACTTCGTAACATAACCCTTGCTCAACAGAACTGCGGTCGCTTTGGACATATCGCTCGGACTTGTCCCAGCGGTAATGCTGCAGGGTCGGGATTCGCCTCCCGCGCACCACCCCCCGGCCGTACATTGAACACTTCAACTCTGCCCCCCATCAAGTGCTACCGTTGCGGTGGACCAAACCACATGGCCAAGTAGGTGTTTGCTTTGTCCTTGCGAATTCCCTGCCAACAAATTATAGGGACTGCCTTGCTCCTCCTGGAACGACTGTAAATGACACCGGCAATACCAATGGCAACGTGAACAAGAACAAGACCTGCTACAAATGCCAACAGGAGGGCCATGTAGGCTATTGACACACTATTTATATCTCATCTGACTGACGTCGTTTTCAGATCGCTAAAGATTGCCCCGAAAACTCGTGACATCGAGATTCTCAGACTCTGACGAGAAAGGTGCTTTGACCGCTCGTTGTTCTCCCCTGTATGCCACAGCAATTAATATATTCATCTAACTGTTGCTGCCCTGATTGTGTGCCAAATGCTTTTGACATGGAGAAGGCCAACATGCAGTCTGAATGGACTTGATATCGATGGATTAATTGCCCCGTGAAGTAATTAACAGGATTGATGTGATTGGATGTTAAGCGTCCACGCCGAGATTGGGTCTCGGGGTTTATCACACGCTTACTTTATACACAAATTGCACAACTCTTGACACATCATGGTCATCCGACCACGCCTCCTGCCTGTGGACCTAAGACACCTATCACCCCACAAAGCCTGCAATGCGCGAACTTTCCTGAGTTTTCCTTCCCCGTTCTCTTCACCGCCTGGCGAGCTCCAAACATATCGAGAACGAAAACTTTTCCCGTGGGTTTTATTGCAACATTCGTTTCTACAAAGATCTAAACAACGCATCGGTTAGCTACGGGCAGAACCAGCTATACAATATCGTGGCGGATGTTGCGTCATATCCACATTTTGTCCCGTTTTGCACGGCTTCCCGGATGGTCAAACCACCGATCACCAGGATCGGCTCACCTGTTTCTGTGATGGAGGCGGAACTAACTGTTGGCTTCCTCAACTTTACAGAAAGCTATGTTAGCACAGTTACCTGTACCCCATACACAGAGGTAAAGGTTCGTAGCCAGTCCACTGCATTGTAGGCCATTGCGGAATTGTTCTTTTTTAGGCTGTCGCATCCTCGTCTACGCCACTATTCAAAACCCTCAACACCATCTGGAAATTCGAACCAGTTACAACGAAGTCACTCCAACACCCGGTTCAAGGCCCAACCTGGGTGTCTCTGGAACTGGAATATGCATTTACGAATCCTTTACATGCAGCAGTGTCGTCGACATTCTTTGGACAAGTCTCGAAACTCATGGTCAAGGCGTTTGAAGATCGCTGTCACGAGGTCTATCGACCAATGCGACCTTAGAGTACCACTCTAGGACATTACAGGGCATCTTGCAAAGATTCAATACACACGATGGTACCGCTTTCTTCACACCTAATTATAACGAAGTAGGACGCACGAAAGCATACCAGCACTTAGAGTACAGACTTCACTACGTCCCGTGCTGGTTTAATGGAAAATCCAGGTCTCGGGAAGTGACAATGAACATAACCCATTGGGACTTTGACCAAAATTACCGACTCTTCTCTATTTAGGGCAATCAGTTTGCCCCGTGTGGGATAGTTGCGACCTGCAATAGTGCAATCAACAGCCTGACGGGAAGGTTGTGTTGGATAAGTTACCTGTGTCACTAGGAGCAATTTCGACCAATTGCTCGAACGTTAGACCAAGCCGCTGCGCTTCTGTTGTGTCAAAACCAAAGAGCTTTGGATCCTCATAAGGGGAAACAGTAATGACTTGAGCAGCTTCCTGGCCCTCAATTTTGGGCATAGCAGCGGCTCGACTCGCGAGGAACGCTGACAAACGGTCAATCCACTAAGATAAATTAGCTCGTGCCTGCGCCGAACATAAATGTGCTTGCCTGCAGAACACGAGGAAATTTGCTTTGGTCAAAGAGAGCTTCGAGGCCACGGAATGATTTCAGCCACGCGAGGACAAAATAGACTGATATATCGGCCAACCCAGGAAGGTTGGTATCAAATAACCACTCCCTGTCGTCCGCTAGTTGTTCTTCCACCAATGTCTACACAACTATCAGAGACTGTGGCAACTCAGTTAAAGCGCCTTATGCACACACTAGATGCGATGAAAGTTGGCTCAACGACGCGCCTCTGGCGGCCAGCATTGCTTGTGTGTTGATTGGTGCACCCCGAAGCTTTGGGTGACATCAGTTATCGGACAGTAGTCATGAGTCGATGCGCTCAACTCACGGCGCTCCTATCCTGGATGAAGGACTTGGGGAATTTATCCCAAGGTAGTAATGCAGTAGCCAGAGGGAATAGGGTCGTATCGACATAGAACTGTGAGAATGCCTTGGTGACACCCAGGTCCGTTCCTCCCCCATGTTTACGGGGAGGGAATACGGTGCCATACCCTGCTGAAGAAGGGAAATGGCGCTCCAGCGCTGAGATGATGAGACTAGAATAGCTTTCAGCACAGCATGAAACGGATGGGCTCGACGGTCGCGCTTTCACCTCGTGTCACAATACACATCATTTCCAATGGCCAGAATAGGTATCCTTCTGTACGAAATGCCTAACCACTCGGATATGTCAGGTCGGGGCAGTGTGCTAGCTACCTTGATGGGATCAGAACAGCGAAGAAGAGACAAAGGGCGATGCCCACCTCGACAAGCCGATGTGGGATTTGTTTGAGGGCCAAAACATACTCCACCTTCTTTGAGTACGGCGAAGCAGCATAACTAGGGATGAAGGTCGATTGGGCTCACTGAGGGGTATGTGGGTAAGGGACCGCTCTCACCGGTATAGAATTACCGAGCAGTGCAGGGGCATTGGAGCAGCAACGACAGCTTGGGGGTGGGAGGCTGTGAGCAATAATAAAAGCCCAAGGGCGACTGTTAAATAATGATTGATCCGGCTAATGTGTCCCGAGGAATGAAATTGATAACATGTCAAGAGCAGAGTCTGTGCTCAAGGCGGGGCAGATCTGCGGTTCAAGCGCCGAAAGCGCTGTGATGCGTCGGAGGTGCGATGTCCGTATAGCCCGTTGTCACGAGCAATAAATGCCTGGGGTGTCTGGGGTAGGACCTGCATGCATTGCAAGTGTCTGCTGATCGATAGATTAGACCATCGTTGGCCCATCGATACGGAACGCAAGGCTCGAGGCCAACGGGGCATTCGCTGGTGAATTGAGTACCCGTTTGGGGCCCACGGCGCCGGGATGGAGGGCAGGACAGCGGTGCCAAGAAAGCGCGCGGTAACGGCGTCACATCAGGGACGAATAGAACCATGCTCTGGGGTCCTGGCAGCAAATTGGGCACCAGCTTATTTGCCTTTTCTGTTGCAACACACAAAAGCAGTCCCTAGCGTAAAGCCTCTCATTTTGACTTCTCTTTCCCTCCTCATTCATCCGTTCCTTTCGTCCTTATCGTCTTCATCGTTTCTTGCCTCTCCTCTTTCTCATGTCGGATAATAACCCTCCCCAACTCCCGCCCACCTCCTACGGTGATCCCTTCGCGGATCGTCCCCGTCAGACCCATTTTTCTGAGCCCGAACGCCCATACCATGGAGGTCCGCGCCATTACGAGAGTACTACCACTCTGGCCCAGGACTTCAATGCTGGCGAGCACAACTATGATGACGATTACATAGAGAAGCAACCTCTTAATGCTGGCCAGTCTTTTGCCGGCGGTTTCTATCCTCCTGGGTACGTTCCCTTCCACGCGCGCGTTTGGTGATAATCATTGAGATTGATCACCATCATTTCGGCCATTTGTAGTCCTACTGACCCCACGGCGTTTGGAGACCCTTATCCTCACCCAGGAGGGCGTCCCGCTTCCATTGCTTCCACTTCGTCCACCGGAACGGAAGCTGCATGGCGACGGCGCCAAACGATCAAGCGTGGTGTCACCCGCAAGGTCAA
Source organism: Volvariella volvacea V23 (assembly GCA_000349905.1). Classification (NCBI taxonomy): domain Eukaryota; kingdom Fungi; phylum Basidiomycota; class Agaricomycetes; order Agaricales; family Pluteaceae; genus Volvariella; species Volvariella volvacea. The sequence continues at coordinate 2,668,440 of KB722736.1, read as the reverse complement.
GCTCACAAACGGAAACTTTGTCGCTGAATACCCAGTTCCAACGCCCATCTATTCTGCCATGGAATCTAAATGGACATCTGCTACAAACACCACAGAATTCACGTAAGCTCCTATTCCGCCCCCAGGCATTGTCGACAGTTATCTGATCTTTCCCATGCAGGCACATGCGTTACACTGCAGCTACTTGCGACCCTGATGATTTCGACGAGAAACACGGATGGTCGCTCCGGACTAAGATATACAACCGCCAAACCGATATCCTCATTGCGGTTACCTCGTACAACGAGGATAAGACCTTGTATGCGCGTACTTTGCACGGTGTGATGCTGAACATCCGTGATATTTGCAAGACGAGGCAATCCAAATACTGGCGCCGACACGCCGAAGAAGGCCTTCCTGCATGGCACAAGATCACTGTTGCTCTTATTATTGACGGTTTAGAGGCCATGGACAAGAGCGTCTTGGATTTGCTAGCCACCGTCGGTGTATACCAGGATGGTGTCATGAAGAAGCAGATTGATGGAAAGGATACTGTCGCCCATATCTTCGAGGTAGGGGTATCTTGATCCTATAGAAACAGATTTATTAACGGTCTTTATGTAGTATACCACCCAACTATCTGTCGATGCCACCCCCCAGTTGGTTTTGCCCCAGGGGGATGATACAAACAATTTGGTTCCCGTCCAGATTATCCTGGTGGTGAAGGCAAAAAATCAAAAAAAGATTAACTCGCACCGTTGGCTATTCAATGCTATCGGCAAGATGCTGGACGTAAGATCGCCTCTTTGGTTGAAGCGCCCAATAACTAAGTAAACCTGTCATAGCCCGACATTTGCGTTCTAATTGATGCCGGAACAAAGCCTGGACACAAATCAATCTACTACCTCTGGGAGGCATTCTATAATGATGCCCATCTCGGCGGTTGCTGCGGTATGTGTCCCTCCCTTCTATTTTGTCTCGCTTTTAACGAACTTTGCAGGTGAAATTCACGCCATGATCAAGGGTGGCAAAAAGCTGCTTAACCCGCTGGTTGCTGCACAAAACTTTGAGTACAAAATGTCCAACATTCTTGGTATGCCTATGGCTTTCCATCACCAACAACCTGTATCTAATGTTTCATAGACAAACCCTTGGAGAGTAGCTTTGGTTATGTCTCCGTGCTTCCTGGTGCTTTCTCAGCCTATCGATTCAAAGCCATTCTCGGACGCCCGCTTGAGCAATACTTCCACGGTGATCACTCTTTGGCCGATCGCCTTGGAGCCAAGGGTATCTACGGCATGAACATCTTTACCAAAAACATGTTCTTAGGTACTTGATGCCCGCTCGTTCTACGCACTTCTTACTCATTGGCCTGATCAGCTGAGGATCGTATTCTTTGCTTTGAACTCGTCGCCAAGGCCGGAGATAGATGGACGCTCACTTATGTCAAGCCCAGTAAAGCGGAAACCGATGTGCCAGAGTCGGCCGCAGAATTGATTGGACAACGTCGTCGTTGGTTGAATGGTTCTTTCGCAGCCTCCGTTGTATGTACTTTCTCCCTTATTTTTTGAATTGATATTAATCTTCCTCGTAGTACGCTTTGGTCAATTTCTTCGCTTTCTACAAATCTGGTCATGGTATCATCCGCATGTTTTTCCTTCACATCCAGGCTCTGGTAAGTGTCTCGACACTGGTCGCAAAATTATAACCTGATCGTACTTTCAGTATAATACCTTTTCTCTTGTCTTTTCCTGGTTTGCCCTGGCCAATCTCTGGCTGACTTTCAGTATCCTCCTTGACCTGTTGCCTAAACAAGAAATTTACGTCTTTGGCACAGCTGAAATAGTAAGTTATATTCACCTTACCAAGGCCTTCTTAGCTGATAATGCGATTCTTAGACGCACTGGATCAATAGCGCTTGCAAATGGATTTATTTAGCTTTCCTGGCTCTACAATTCATCTTGGCTCTTGGAAATCGTCCAAAGGGAGAGCGTATGGCATACGCCATCACCTTCTGGTAAGATTTCTTCGTTATACCTGTTACCAGTACTTACGTGTCCTTAGGGTGTACGCAGTCTTGGCTGTCTATCTGCTGGTTTGCTCATTTTGGTTGACCGCATTGTCCTTCCAGGTAAGGTCCATTTATCGGAGTCACTGAATTGATCATTGTTGACGACCTTTTCAATAGTCAATTCCTGAACTATTGAAGGACAAGACGCCAGCAGAGGTTGTTGCAACATTCTTTACCCCCCCTGTTGGTGCGCTGATTGCAGCAATGATCTCAACGTTTGGTATGTATCCAGCTCTTGTATATTAGTCGTCTTTAACACTCTATTCAGGCATCTACTTCATTGCCTCCTTCCTTTACGTGAGTTATTATTTGCCCTGGTGGACAAACCCATTGACAAGTCGTATAGCGGGATCCCTGGCATATGTTCTCCAGCTTCTTGCAGTATCTATGCATCGCCCCCAGTTTCACCAACATCCTCAACGTCTACGCGTTCTGTAACCTTCACGATGTAAGTGTCTGACCTTGTTTCAATACGATCTCTATGCTTAACGTATATTAGGTGTCCTGGGGTACCAAAGGAAGCGACAAAGCTGATGTTCTTCCAGCTGTGAAATCGACAAAGCAAAAGGATGCGGACGGTCCTGTAGTTGAAGATACAGCCCGAAATCAGGATGATTTGGATGCTGTCTTCAAGGAGACCGTTACTCGCGCCCTTCAAAAGATTGAAGTCAAAGAGGAGATCGAGAAGCCCACTATGGACGACCAGAACAAGACATTCCGTACCCGACTCGTATCAATGTGGATTCTAACTAATGCAGCTTTGGCTATCGCAATTGAAAACATCAATGGATTGCCGAATACCGAAAATCCTGAAGAGGATGAGCAGCGCTTGGCCGCACGCCAAAGTACTTATTTCGGTTTTATTCTCTATGCTACTTTTGGGTTATCTGCTGTTAGATTTGGTGGGGTACGTGCTTTCATTTCGTCACTAGGCTCGTTGCTGATGTTCGTTCAGTGTTTATGGTACTGGTTCAAGCGCAACCTCTTCAGGTTCTGCCGCAGAAACTAATCATACACCTGTTACGCCTAGCTTGGCAATTACGACTAGCTAACGTTCATTGTGGACAATATTTCTTACCGATGGTCTGCTCATCTTTCTGGTTTCTGCCCTTGTTTTCATACATACACCCAAATACTGGTCCCACAATCCTACTCGAGATATTTAATCACCTTACGTTGTTACCGGCAGAGTCGCACTATTACAAGATAATAGGTTCTCTGTACACTACGAATACATGCTGGAATAATCGTTCCTGCTATTTCCGTCTGAGGACTCTTCATTTAACATAGAAAAGTCAACGTCTACTCCAAACGGCGAAACCTCATTGACGAGCAAACGAAGAAATCTATCTGCCATAGTTTGTGAACTGCCAGTGTTCTCATTGCCCCTAGTTGATGCACCTCCAGTCTGTTGGAGGAGCTTCCGTCTACACAAAGGGCACGAATTATGCTGTTGAATAAAAATGAGCATATGCGGTTGATTGGTACGCTTTTACACGTACACCATCTCGAACCCACCGAACGAGGCTAGGCAAAGTCAATATCATTAACTATTAGCAAGACTGAAACAAACTCAACTCGCGACGGCAAAATACGTGGCCACATTGCCCTTCCCCATCCAACCTAGTCACGCCCAGTTCTTCAACTGGGTGTGCCGGGGAATCCATAGCGATAGCAGTCTCCTCTTCTGAAAGCAAGGCCAAGAGCGATGTAAAGCATATCGGGCATGTCCCGTCTGGAGGTCTCTGAGGAATGCTAGGCTAAGCTTACAACCGAGGCAGGTATACCTTGGTGACCAAGCTCCTTTAAGTGCTTCTCTGCTAGCTTTGGAAGGCCATCAAGGACTTGAAGTATTTGCCTGGGTCGATTAAGTTGGGTATTGCGTATGCGAGAAATGTGCTCTTCACCGACGTTGGTGTAAGGCCGTTCTCAGGCCTCTCTGACAGTTCAGAAACGGACCTCAACAACTCGTCGATTGATACTGGGTTACCAGAGATGTCCATGAAGGGCAGGGACGCAGAGGCGGAAGGTTGTTCGAGAAAGTAATAAGCTTAAGATGAGCCTGATGACGGGGCTCGGCAAGGGGACCACGTGCTCGATACATGGTATATGTAGTGTACAATTTACACTGAAGATACAGAAAGCGCGATAGCGAACGAAAAGTAGAAAGCGGGGGCACGGGAGAAGCAAGGTGACACTAAAAGGGGTTCTCGTCATCATCCGTTGGGAGTGTTGCTGTACTCTTCTTCTCAATAGAATTGGGCGGTTCTTCATCACTTTCATTTGTCTGTTCGAGTTGGCTAAAGAGTTGCACTGGCTTTGTACCCCTGTATTTAAGCAAATAGACTGAAATCAGGTGCGTGCATGGCAGAGTGGGGAGCCACTGACTTAGCGAATTGCTTCTTTTTAGCTGCATTAAGCTTTTGGGTGCACGGTGTCATAAGGTTGTCCGTGGGTGAACGGAAAGCCGGATTGCTACAGTGTGTGTGGGTCAGCCACTAGTCTGACAGCAACATAGAGGGGCCGTACTGAGTTTTTGCCATCTTCTTCGCTAGGAGGGCTTTCGCACCCAAACTTGGTCCACTTCCTGCTACAGCGGGTGCGACGTGGGCAGCTTGAGAGGGGTTGTGAAGTGGTTGAACGGAGTTGCTGGCGGGTGAGTCGTTAGGAGTGGCAACAGCAGACATCTTAAGCGAGTTGAGGACTGGCGTAGAGAGGTGTTGTCAAGATGGATGGAAAGGGCAAGTTGAATACGCGTGGGGCAAGCTTTTGAACGCGGTTGCATTGTCAGCCCACGTGATTGAATATAGTACATGTGTTACAACTGAGCATCGTTATCTACTCTCGCGATTTTCTCAACCAAACGAGCAAGCTTCTCGTCTAACGCCTTTGTAGCCGCCTCGATATTGGGATCATTGTCCAAGATCATCACAGATGACGGGAGCTGATACGTAATTTCAGTTCCTGAGCGGTCTTCTTTTTCGCGGACAAGCAATCTAGGTGGGATATGAAGCGCTGCACGGAGGTCATGTCGCATAATGGTTTGTGCAACGACCGGGTTCCCAATAACATAAGTGGAGGTGTATGGGGTGTCGGTAACTCCGGAGAATACGTTCAACCAGTTGCTGTGAGGGAAGTCTTGGAAGTAGCTGCAATGTGGAAACGTATTAGAGGGGATCGGCTCGATGGCCTTCGTGCTCACAGGAAATCACTTCCGTTAGTGATCGAGTTGACGATGTCTTTGATTTCATCTCTGGTTCTGGCCTCCTTTAATCGCAACATAAAACCCGCAGAACCTTGCTTATTGACTTCTCGCTCAAGGCGAGCCACCACCTCAGTCACAGGAACAGGAGTATCAACTGTGATAAGTGGCACTGTCAAGGTGGTGGTACGCGTAGTCGCTTTGGAAGGTTGCGACCCAGTTTCGTTGGTGTTTTGAGGCGCCATGACAAGCGTTCTTCAGCTCACGAAGCTAGCAAGGGCACAAACAGTTAGAGTAAAAAATGAGCAGATGCGCGGCAGCACTTACATCTGTAGGATGGCTCCTGCAATGACAAGCAGCATTGCCTCTGGAGTACTCAAATGTAGATATATTCATCCAATGGGGAACTGCGGTGAGACACCGAAGAAGCTCAGGTCATCACCCTTGCCATTGGCCACAACCCCCGAGGGTGGATGATCATGAGACGGCCGATTAGTGAGCCCCGTCGTAACTGCGTCTAAGGCTCAGTCACCTTATAAGCGATTGTGTTGTTAGCATGGCACTACTGCGTTGGTTCAGGAAAATGAGAGGGGCTTACGTAAATATTGATCAAAACTTCTTGAACGACGCCGTTAACTCCTCCCTCTAAATGGGCACAAAACGAAGAGCACTAACAGCTGATGTGCTATTAAAACAGCTTGAAGAACTTCCTTCCAAAAAACCACGGCGCATTGCCATCGAGGACCCTGTGGACAACGACTCCGACGCTGCGACCTCAGATCGAAGCCAGGCCAGCCTTGACGATCCCGGACCGAGTAATTTCAGTAAGGACGAAGACGAGGATGAGGATGAAGATGATGGACACGACGTAACTGAGGATAGGCGCAGTAAACCCAGGATTGTTTCATCTTCTAGGATAGCATTCAAAGGAGGGCAGCCGACTATTTTGGCATCGACATCGACAACTAAAAGCGTCAGTAAGCCACTGTCCTCATTCACTGAGCTCGGAATTTCAGCCTTCCTTCAACGTGCGCTTGAAGTGATGTCAATTCGAGCACCAACTGAGGTTCAAGCGGCTTGCATTCCGCCACTTCTTGCTGGTGTGATATCAGGCTCAATTAATATGTTAAGATGTGTCTAATGCTGCACACAAGGTAGAGACTGTGTGGGGAATGCGAAGACGGGTTCAGGAAAAACTATCGCATTTGCGTTGCCAATCCTCCAAGCATTATCCATCGACCCATATGGGATATACGCACTCGTATTGACCCCAACAAGGTATATCCATCCTTTGGTCCACCTGTCGTTGCTGATGCAGTATTCCGTAGGGAACTAGCATTCCAAATTTCTGAACAATTTGCTGTCCTTGGTGGTCCACTACACATCCGAACTGCTGTCGTAGTCGGAGGAATGGATATGATGGCTCAAGCGTTAGAACTTGGGCGTCATCCGCATGTCGTTATCGCGACACCTGGGCGTATAGTTGACCATCTGCGCAGCAGTCGTGGAGAGTGGGATTTATCGAAGATAAAATTCCTTGTATGTCTCTCAAGATTGATATACCGCACTCTTCTCTAACGACTGGAAGGTTCTTGATGAAGCAGATCGTCTGCTGACTCCTACCTTCGCTCCAGAGCTGTCGTATCTTTTCGACATACTTCCAAAGGAACGCCAGACATGCCTTTTTACAGCCACCCTCACACCCTCCATCGACACCTTGATAGCGGCACCTCCCCGACCAGGAAAGCAAAAACTATTTGTACACCGAATGTCAGAAAGGTGCGTTGCAGCATTCTGTGCAACTATTTACAAACTAAGCTCTCATGCAGTGTAGAAACGGTATCCACCCTGAACCAACACTTCATTCTCGTTCCCTCTCACGTTCGTGAAGTATATCTGTATTATTTCCTTTGTAACCCACCTGAGTCAACTCTGCACCTTCGACGGACTCCCATTGAACCTGCCAAAGGGAAGGCAAAGACAAAACCCAAAAGGAAAGGCAAATCGGAAGAAGACGAGGGCGTGGAACAACCACCCCCAACTATTATCTTCTGCGCTCGGTCGCGAACTGCAGCGTACCTTACTCTCGTTTTGAAATCGCTTTCCATCCGAAGCACAGCCCTTCACTCCCGATTGACACAGCGAGAGCGGCTGACCTCTCTCTCTCTGTTCCGCGGATCTGTTGTGCCTGTACTGGTATGCACGGGGGTTGGGGCACGTGGGCTGGACATAGAAGACGTTGCCCTTGTTATTAACTGGGACCTGCCCAACGAACCGGAAGAGTACACCCATCGGGTTGGGCGTACTGCACGAGCAGGGAGAGGAGGGACGGCGGTAAGCTTTGTAACAGAACGGGACGAGGAAAGGGTTCTGAGGATTGAGGACAGGATCAGTGAGTAGGCCTGATCTCGTTGGTAGTTATTGAAACGCTAAGACGATGACATAGAAACGAAGCTGACGGAGATGACGCTTCCAGAAGGGAAGGTACTGGAGAAATTAAACACGGTGTCCACGGCAAAACGTTTGGCTCAGATGGTGAGAGGATCTGGGGCGATGTGCAGGATAGACAAGACTGATGTATATACGCAGGAACTACATGACTCAGACTTTGGACGGAGGGAGGAAATACACAGGCTGAAGCAAGAAAAACGACGGCAGGACGTTGGGGCTAACGATGGCTAAGTCTAAAGGGTGCACCCAACCCGGCGGCCAAGAATAGGGTGGAATGTTTGGAGAACCCCAAAACGCGATCGAGATTTGTATTAGACGCTTATCTAATCAATTAGGTTTCAAATGTCCCAAAGTCTGCATTTGGCACTCATCGAGTCTATAAACATCTCTTCCCAGACCTCCTCCGCATCTTAGCTTTCTATCATGACCATGGATAACGCCGACTGGGAGTCCGTCCTCAAGTTCGTCGCAGAGCCCCTCGAGCTGCACTTCTCCGACAAAGGCGAAGACTGCATCCCAACCACGGGCCCAGTCCAGGTTCCTACACCGCCAGTATGTGCTCTCCGTCCCACCGTCCCCCACTGTCTCTGTTCTGACCCCGAGCTTCAGGAGTCCCATGACGGCTCCCCAGTAATAGATGACCCAGCAGAACCAAACACACTGGTCTCCGTCTCTACCACCTTCTACCCCGGTGCTCGACTCCACCCACTACCAACAGACGTTGCACTTCTGTCCTCGGACGAGGTCTTTTTCTACGTGCATACCCCCCTTTTGCTCGGTGCTTCCGATAATGGCTTTCGGTCTTTGCTACCAGTTACACCAGAATCGGATGGTCAGGATGCGATAGTGTGTGTTCCAGAAACTTCTACAGTTCTCAATGCGATTCTGCACACGATCTACGACATGTCTTGTGCGCACTACTCTCCGTCGTTCGAGACCTTGGTTACCGTGGTGGAGCATCTCCCGCTGTATGGGGTCAATCCCAAAACGCGAATCGTACCTGGTTCGCCACTCTACAACCTACTACTCACACATGCACCGCTCTGTCCATTGGAGCTATATGCCCTTGCGGCCTCCTTCGATTTGTATGACCTGGCAGTCGCTACGTCGTCGCACCTCCTGTCTTTCACACTCTCCTCCCTCTCGGACGAAATGGCACAACATATCGGGCCGGTCTATCTCAAACGTCTATTCTTCCTGCATTTCGGTCGTGCTGATGCTCTCAAGCGGGTTTTGTTGCCACCCCCGCATCCTCATCCACCCACGCCTCAATGTGATATGACGGAACAGAAAAAACTGACACGCGCATGGGCGCTGGCTTCTGCCTATCTCGCATGGGATGCACGTCCAGGTATTTACCCTTGCTACTTCTTCCCAAAACGGAAGGTTCATATTATGCGATCGTCCGCCCAGATCTCTCCACCAGCACAATGGAGTCGGCATTGCGTCCGTTGGCAGACCACTTGACTTGCGAACAGTGTCAAGCAACCCTTCAGGAGCGCATAGAGAACCTGATTGTGCAGTGGTCTGTGGTAAAAGTACGTGAAGCACTGTTAGACTGTGGACAGAGAACTTATGCCTCCGTAACAGCGGACAATATGATTGCGACTAACTCGCATTGTCACACTTCTTTTCTCTTCAACAGCACACCCCTGTCATCCCTGCAGACCAAAAGTTGGGCGACCCTCAGTGTGTCTGTCTTCATGGGTTTGGCTCACGGAGCCATGTTGTCGCAACGGACCTCGTTTCATTTGCATCGAGATCAGCATTGTAATTCTATATGCATACAACGGACTCAATACCCTTCTTTACTCCAACTGCTATGTTATATTCCACAATACTCCTGTATGTTTGCGTCACCCACCATACACACGAACTGGCTTATAGTAAATCATTGATGTCGATTGTGTCGATTGTGCGCCGCCCTCCGTGCATGCAGTGGATCGCGTCCATACGTCAGGGATTGGCTGGCCGTATGACTCGGGCCAAGAAGAGAGATTGGTTGACATATGTGCCTTCCTATTCGAGGGAGAAGTGGATGACATCGGAGAGTACGTCATGGCTGGGCGTCGATCATCAGCCACTAGCACAATCCAGACAAACGTCGTCCATGTCGTTCGCAGGAAAGGATCATGAGAAACTGCGAGAGAAACTGCTAGAATATCCTGCCTGCGATCCTCGTCGCATTGGCAACGGCGTCTCAAGTCACAACAATATTCTGGGGTTCTTTCTCTTTTGAGCCTCTTCTCGTTATAGCCGGCGCCACTTGCCCAATGGCACCTCAAAAGGGATCTCGCAATTCAATCTCCAGCACCGTGGCTCGCCACCACGAAGCGATCTGCCATCCTATGTGTGATATCCTACATAGCAGTCCCACCTCACCGAATCCTGTCCTCGGCCAGAATGGCGTCATTCAGCTCGTCCAACGGTGCAAGCTCCTTCTTGTCTACCAAGTCAAACTGCAACCGCATTCGTAAGAGTCGCTACCACAGGGCACTGCCAACACACCTCGTTGACAAACAAAAAGAAATGTCGATAACTCGTGTTCAGGTGCGCTGGCCACAGGATTAGCTTTGCGTGACGATCCAAATGAAAGGTTGCAACCTTCTATTCCCAGTGCGCAAATATGGTCAAAGTGGTTGCTGTATATATGCGCGTAGACTCGGAATAATCGGCGCACAATCGTCCTGACCGTATCCCGAAAATTCTTGGGAAATGGGACACCTGTGACAGCAGAAGATAAAGATAGCCTATACAACATGAGAGGATGTGCGAACCGATCTTGTTCGGGAATACACTCTCATCGTCCAAGATATTCTGAGTCCAGTTCATCAGCGCGTCGACATAATCAGGTGCAGACAGCTTCGTTGGTCTTCGGTACTTGACCCCATCCTCCCAAAGGTACTCGTAGCTATGCGCTTCAAATGAGTCCGATGAGACCCAGAAGGGAAGGCTTGGCTACGTACCGTGGCCCTGCAGACATTATAGGGCACTGGGGCACAATCAGCTTGAGAATGATAGGAGAAAGCCCGGGTAACAACATGCCTCCTGTTGCGTGCAAAACTCCGTAACGGTGCCATACAACATGTTCAGGTGGTTGAAGAAATCGACAGCTATTACCGGGCCCGAAGCGTTATGAGTGGGGTAACGGAATGGAGGGCAATGGGTGTTTGGCTTGCCATGTACTGCTAACCATTCATTGAGGTCCTCTCCCTCGGGTAGTTGCACCGCCAGTCTTAAGTTGCCAGAACCCTAGTGTGCAATATCCAATGATATGGCGATGGGCGGGACAACATTCGATTTGCATATGATGACTATAATCAGTAGCCGTAACTCACCAATGTCGCTTCAGCATACTTCCTTAATTGGTATTGCTTAGTCCCCTCTGGTACGTCCTTTCGGGGCTTAAAAGTACGCGTCTTGCCACTGGCAGCAAGGGCATCAGATCTTGTGTGATTGAAAGGTTAAAGTGCCCTTACAGACCAAAGAATGAGGACATTTGAGGTGCGGGTAGAGAGCAGGTAGAGGACACTCGGTGATAGCCGATTTTGGCAGGCAAGTGCCCCTAACAGGTCGTAACGGTTTATAGTGCTCCTCGGCAGCTCGAGACTCAGTCATCATCGCGCTCGACGGTGTCCTCAAGAAGACACGATAAAGACATAGCCGCCAAGTACGCCTAGAATCCTCTAGTTCACGATGTCAGAGAATATTCCTCGGTTGAACGTCCCAACTCTCACGAAATGACTAAGCACAGTCATCCAGCTGGCTACAAATACCCCCTGCTTACAGCCAGATAGGCCCAGCTCCAACACTACTGCCAATCACCATGCCATCTGTACTCTTCGTCTACACCTCTGCAGACAAAACTGCCAGGGACCACCCAACTGTGAGGTCTTATCTTTCTACCATCCTATGATTAATCTCCATTCTCTCTAGGGTTGGTACCTTCCCGAGGCAGCTCACCCATACTACGTATTGGCGCCCTACGTGAACATTGACTTCGCATCACCAAAAGGTCCCAATCCCCCTCTGGACCCAAAGAGCGCTGAAGTACGTATCATCTATGCTTACGGAATCTGCCAGCAGCTAATCTATGCACCCTGAAGGTATTCGCTAACGATGAAGAGTGCACTAGATTCTTGAACGATGACGTAGTAAAAGCAAAGCTTGCTAACGCAAAGAAGTTGTCCGCTATTAACGTCCATGACTACGACGCCATTTTCTACATCGGAGGACACGGCCCAGTTATCGATCTACCAGTAGATCCAGTTAACATAAAACTCGCATCTCAAGCCAGTATTCGTCCTATCAGCACGTTCGTTGAGAATTGATGTCAGCTATTCAGTTCTGGCAAGCAGGCAAGATCGTCTCAGCAGTATGCCACGGACCAGCGTAAGTTCTTGCGGCCCTGTGCTATTTAGTCCACTCAACTCTCCCAAGTGCATTGGTTGGTGCCACAGACAGTTCTGGGGACTCTGTCTTCAAGGGTCGCAGCTTCACCGGGTTCTCCAATGCTGAAGAGGAAGCACTTGGGACCGTTGAGGACGTTCCGTTCTCACTCGAGTCCAAGATTGTCGCTCTCGGTGGTAAATTTGACAAGGCTGAACAAAATTTCGGGGTGAGTAGCTTGTTGAAGAAGACCAGTCCAGCGTCTGACTGTCTCTAGGCTAAAGTAATTGTGGACGGCAAGCTCATAACGGGGCAGAATCCTGCTTCTGCTACACCGCTCGGGCAGGCAATTTTGAAAGCTTTAGGAGAATAGGTTGTCGCGAAGAAGGGTCTCGCTGAGACATAATAAACGAAACGATGCCATTTAGTACAAGCGTGATAGCAACACACCAATGACGATCATTCCATTATATATATACGACTGACATGGACCATCCCTTTTTGAGCGTGAAGCCATCGAGGGCATCCTTTGCAACTGCTGCGAGGTCAGGTGATTCAAAGAGGACTTGTGCCATTTTAACTCGAACGCCAGCGTCGTTCGGTGTAGGTGACCACGTAACTTGAGTACTCTGGAATCCCTGGTATCTGGGGTAATGGCATCGTCTGAGATAGAGTCGTCGACCAAAAGGTATGGAAACGCGTACTGTTGAAAAAGCACAGACAAAACATCATCCGTAACCTCCTGAGGAAGGTTTGTACATAGTAAGCGGGCCGAGGGTTGCTGTGCCGCGGGAGGTACGGCATTTAATGCTTACGAAGAGGTATGAAGCGGGCATTCTCATTTAAATAGTGCGACGTACATGTAGTTTTAGATTGCTGTGGAGTGGACTCATCCTCATCATCAATTTCCATCTCCTCTTCCTCATCGTCACCCTTCTCCCGCTTGACCGCCCGTCCGTCTGCATCGTCCTCCCTTAAACGCTTCTCAAGCTTTTGGTTAAGCAAAGAACTTGCATGGACAGATGTGGGGGGCACGAAATTGGGATCCTCGCGTTTCAGTGTCGCATAAGATTTCGTTTTCGCATAGTCGATGTGCTGGGTTCGTTGTTTAATTGGTAAACGATATGGATGCAGAAGCTTACCATAGGCTTGTCATAGAACACCATGCCCTCGCAGGCGCGCATTGCTGCGGTTGCACCGGCCAGATCACTGAAAACCAGGAAGGCCTGGCCCCGCATGCGTTGGTTCTTGGACGCGATAATATCAATTATCTTGCCATAAGTCGTGAAGAGAGCGTATAATTGTGTCCTAAGTTCATCTTTGTTGACTTTGTCATTCAGATTGTTGATGTAGAGAGTTGGACACGGTTGATTGGAAGGAGCCATTGGATGGAATGGATGAACGTGTGTGGAGGAAGGGGGTGAGTTGAAATTCCCACGGGCAATTGAAGCAAGGTTTTAGTGGTCAGTTGATATTTCAATCGCCTCTTAGGTTGCATCCAGCAACCCTCCGTTGTCCTCCTCCTCTATCTTCTTCTTGCTCAGTGCACGGGCATTCTACCCTTGTCCTTCCTTTGATCTCCCTTGACCAGGTATATCGCTCAGATTCACTCCTTGTTGATTTCATTAACGTGCCTCATTACATCCAGTCCTTTGCTTTGCCACCATGATCCCGTTAATGGAGTCGGTCTTCACAACCCAATGGCTTCACCCATACCTCGTTCCGTTTTTCTCCCTTTCTCATCCAACAGAACCTCCCCAGAAGTCCGATTCCTTCCCGGACTCCGCCTACTACAATGTGGGACCTCTGGATGTGTGCCTTGTCATCACCTGCATCGCTGTCATGGCTATTTTGCGGGATTTTTTCCGATTGGCCATATTCGAGCCCTTTGCTCGATGGAAGTTGACCAGGGATCTGGAGATCGCTGCTCGGAAGAAGGCTCTCAAAGCTTCCAGCAAGACAAACGGCAAATCTAGTGGCAATGGAGTACTCAATGGGAATCATGAGGCCAACAGTGTTAGCGCCTTAGTCCTCACTCCCAAGCAGCAACATCAGCTCCATCGTAGCGTTCTACGGTTTGCAGAGCAGGGCTGGTCCGCTATTTATTATCCTCTTCAATGGACATTTGGTTTGGTATGTCTGTGCCGTCCTCCGAGTCGCTCCTATGATTCTAAAGTCGCTTATTAGTATATCCATCGCAACCTCCCGACAAAAGTTCTCGACCCTGTAGATGTTTGGAAGAATTACCCACATATTCCCCTTGCTGGACCCTTAAAGTTATACTACCTCCTTCAGACCGCCTTCTACCTACACCAAATACTAATTCTCAATGCTGAGGCCCGAAGAAAAGACCATATCCAGATGATGACTCATCACGTTATAACGGTTGTGCTCATGGCCCTGAGCTATTACTGCAACTTTACCCGCGTCGGCTGTCTAATTATGGTACTCATGGATTGGTGTGATATCTTCCTGCCTGTAAGTGCTGTGCTTTGCCTCCGGTTGCTTGCCCTGATGTTACCCCATTCTAGACTGCCAAGATGTTCCGCTATATCCAGCTTAGCCTTGCCTGCGACATCACATTTGGAATCTTCCTTGTTTCGTGGCTAATTACCCGTCATTGGCTTTTTATTCTTGTTATTCTTTCGGCTGTTACCGAGAGTTTCCAGTACATCGAATTGAAGTGGGTTCCAGAAGAAGGACACTACCTCAGCAAGACATCATACCTGGTCTTTTGTGGCTTGCTAATATCCTTACAGGTGGGTTGATGGGTTTGTTTACGACATACAGCTGAATATATTTCCTGTAGGTCATTCAGGCGATTTGGGGCTGGATGATTTGCCGCGTTGCTTTCAGAGTGCTGATAGGACAAGGTGCTTCAGATGACCGCAGTGATGACGAAGAGTGAGTTCTGCACTAACTTGGGAGTTTCCGTTTCTAAATCACATATTAGCAATGATGACCCAAAGGACGATTGAATACCACCTGCAGAACCTCCGTAGATACGGCCGTTTTGGGCCAAATTTCTTTACTATACAGACTTGTGACTGGCATTGCCGGATCATTTTACTTATGATTTTGGATAGATATAGGAAGTGATGTGGAATGAGATGAGATTGCATACGCAGCGCGCAGCTTGACGGTATTACTTCTAGCTTAGGGAATGAGTCAGAGTTTCCCAGGATGACCTTATCGGGGTTGCATCGTCCTCATTAAGCAGTGACCTCAGCCCACGCCCGCAGCCATTGCTTTTTAATATTCCCATTGCCCTTGGCTTTGCTTTTTGCCACCTTCTTAACGACACACCCCTTCGACGCTCTCACCTATGATGGCAAGCTTCATGAGCTACTTTGGTGCTCGAAAGGACCCCAAGCAGGCAGCAAGGGAGAGCATCGTGCAGCTCCGACAGCAAATACAGATGATTGAGAAGAAGGAGGAACATCTTCAGAAGAAGATCGATGAGGAGTTGAAGAAAGCCCGAGCAAACGCTGTGTCGAACAAGACAGGTATCTTCTTCCCTGCTTCCTTGAGTAGCAAGTGCTCAACATGCCATTGCTTTGTCTTTGCAACCTCTGCACCTCCTTTATGTATGTATTGGTGACTTCTGGGTGCTGCGGTTCTACCTGTGAATGTGTTATGGGTACATGATAACCAGTGGCCACCGCCGCTCTCAAACGGAAGAAAGCCAGCGAGGCTGAGCTTGAACGACTTGCTGGTACACGATTACAACTCGAACTGCAGATGAATACACTAGAGTCTGCAAACCTCAACGCAGAGACGATGACTGCGATGAAGAAGGCTGCTGATGCTCTAAAGGTGATTCACGGCAATATGTACGTCTTCACTTACTATCTGCCCCGTTCCCTGCCCCTAGCCATCCAATTTGGTCTGGCACTGCTCCTGCGTCACTACTTTAATATGTGACTATCTCTAAACCATACTTATCCTAACTTGGTTTCTTAGGACGATAGAGAGGGTAGATGCCACAATGTCGGTTGTACAAGAACAACGAGAGATTGCAAACGAAATAGCGGAGGCACTTTCAAACCCAGTATACAGTGGAGCCCAGCTGGACGAAGTGCGTTTCATTCTTGACTGTTCTCTTCCCAGAGATACCTTATACGCTGTCTACAGGACGAATTGAAGGCAGAGCTGGACGAATTGGAGCAGGAAGAACTAAATCTGCGTCTCAACGAGGCGGATCATGTACCAGTTACGCTTCCACCAGGTGCTACAAAAACGGAAGGTGTGACCCCCGTTATGAGTGGATGTCAAACCCTGCCTAATATCTTTAATTATACAGCACGCAAAACTACTACTGCAGTGGAGGACGACGACGAGGCGCAGCTCAAAGAACTGCAGGCTTCATTGGCTATGTGATACTGACGTCCTCTGCCCGCCGCTACTTCCTGATTTCCTCATCGTTACGAGGTCTTGCCATTGCATTTCTACGCTGTCTTAGTATTAGGTTTTTTCCCATTTACGTCTGCGCCGCTGTCATAATACCAGTCCAACCAAACATGCATATTGTAATTTACTACTGAGAATAATTGATACCGAGGCATTGACAACGGGTAGCCAGCCAAATTCAATTCAAATCGAATACGAGGCGAAAGAACGAGTAGCAGCCTCGGTGTTGGCTAATGGGGCATATTCGACGTGATAGCGCAGAGGTTATACATGCATTAAATTACGAACAATTGCGTATCTTTGGGATAGGGTTCTTTCGAGTTGCAGTGGTATCGGTTGATGCGACAGTAAACTACGATAAAGATCACAAGCGAAGTGGGGAAAAAAGAAAGAATGATGAGAAGGGTTCGTGAGGTGTAACTTGAACAATGACGCAAAGGGCTGTAGGTAGAACAAACGACCCATCGTGCAAGATCATGAGGACGCTCCTGCTGCTGCTGTTGCGGAACGGAGGCCCAAAACTCGGCGGACATCTGACGTAAATCGTAGAGAATCAAGGACAGGGAGCAAGTCTAATAGTGCTTCATCATGTGGGTCGTGGGTCCAGCCTTCTATAGGAATTCCATTGGCTGCTCTACGTCAGCTCGCTGTCAGTTATAGCATTCAGGAGGACGACTTACCTTCATTAACACGATAACTGATAGGCGAATTATCTACCAGACACACCCGAGAAAGGTCCGCCTCAACTAAGGATAGATCCTTTGTGTATGATCCGTTCGGTAATTGTGTGCAAGACTGTTGGGGTGTGGAGATGAGTGACACAACTCCCCAAGCAATCCAAGTAGGAAATTAACATACATCTCGAAACAAACGATGAGCAAGAATTCCACGGCCAGCATCTAGCCAGTCAATAACTGGATCCGCGTATTCTTGCATAGAGGCAGTGAATATAACAAGTGTATACCATCCAGAGACCTGAAAGGATACTTAAGATATGAGCATATAGGCGTAGGCAGACAATACGCACAGTACGAAGGAAGAAGTCTACGAAAGGACGTTTGTAGACATGATAGAGCGTGCTACGACCACCTAGGAACACCTCAACCGTATGGCCAGCAGCTTTGTTGCTCCTTCCAAACCCCCAAGAACCGAGACCAAATAGCCCCCAGCGACTGGCGGTGTGCATCGGGCGGGAGGTTGAGTGTATAAGAGTTTCATCGAGGTCGAGGACGAGTGTCTTTGGGAAATGGAGTGGGGACTTCCTGTGGACTGGGGGCGTTGATGCGCGAGATGCTGTATCGAGCGAGGAGGCGGGTGACGGCGGAGGAGGAGGAGAGCCTGCTGGTGTGTGCTTCTGATGTGGTGGTGCCTGCACATCAGACGGTGGAGATAGGTAGCTAGGTCCAGCAATGTAGAGTAAATCTGATGGTGCATGTTGTAGTCGTGCTGCGGCAGGCTTGAAACGAGTTACAATTGCCTCATCCGAGCTATCCTCTTCTTCCTCACTACTCTCCTTTTCCTCGACGTTGGCTACAGCTCGTACAGGCCCCCGCCTGGAAAACACAGCTGCTACAGAAGACCAAGCATTACGAAGATTATCCCAGACCAACAAGAAGACCCGGATGAAGAATATCCGCCTGAAGAATGAATTTAGTTGGGAATGCGTCTGAGAGGGGAGGTTGGGAGAGACGAGCGATGCGCTTGTACTTGAGTCTGGTCGGTGGGTAGAAGGTAGGGAGATCGCTGGTGATGAGGAGGAGCGCTTGGGCTTGGGGGTGGAGGGTAAAGTGCCTTGTTTGACGACAGAGAAGGATCTGGTAGTCCAGGTATTCACTCTGTGCAATGACCTATCTGGGTCCCTGGCCCCTCGAGAATCGCCACTATAGGATTGGGGAGGTTGCGACTTCTTTGCGGATGCCAATACATCGAGCTGACGCGACAGGTAGGCCAGGGAGTTCATCTCCGACTTCAGCCAGAGGAAGGCGGCTGAGTAGAGGAGCGTATGGTGATAGAGGTATGAAGGGGGAGGAGGTAAGGTAGATAGCGGAATTCAAGTAGTATGAGGCCAGAAATTGGGTGGACGTCGCGTGGGTAAGGAAACCACGCGATCACGACCGATTGGGAAGTTGCCATCGCAGTCTGCCTCGCCTCAATCCCCAAGCTCCGTGCCACGTCCCGCTTTACTTCTAATCATTACATGGTCGTGGTCGTCATAACATCAAGTACAGTAATAGTACTACCTCATTACAGCATATATCGGAACCCTTTCCCCTTGACTCCTTTCTCTTCCTTATCCAATCGCTTGTTCAATGAGATCAAGTGCTGACGGAATATCCACGACATGACTATTGCACATCCAGATGTTGCAATACAAATACCGTAGGAGTTTCTATAGGTTGGCCCCCAAGCTGACGGCCACACATAGCTACATCGAGTTAGAATGCGTGCTCCGACAAGGGCAGATCTACTCACGATCCAGCCACATTCCCCAGTTGGGACGTGGCATTAATGAGTGCCAACGCTACAGCACGTTTAGAGGGCGGCCGTGGAACCGAGTTGCTCATCCATGTGACGAATACCACAAATCCTGCGTATGACGAGGCCATCAAGAACCTGATCTGGTGTGTCAAATAAATTCAATGCGATGTACCCAATGAACTCACAAAGATATATACCGAGCTCCAATATTCATGGTTGACAGTGCAATCACAAATCCTAAAATTCCGATCACGAAGGAGATCGTGAGGTGGTAAAATCGCTCGCCAGTCTTATCGGAGTGTCTGTAGAGTCTGTGAGTAAGCCTACGGTTCCAGGCAAGAGATCCTTACCTGCATACGACGAAAGCTAAAATTGCAGTCACTAGGAAAGGTGGAGCGCAAAGCAAAAGAGTAACAGTTCGGTTAAACCCCATCGTCGCACTTAGTGTTGGGAAGTAAGCATTAAATGACAAAGACGTCGTAAAGGATGTCAATGTAAATGCAAGCCACCACACTTTCCAGTCCTTGATGGCCAATATAAAGCCGTGCCCCATACTGCCTTCTTCTGTCTCGTCTTGATCACCAACGCCAACGTCCTCTTCCATACGTCGTAGAGCCAAAGCGCGCTCTTCTGGTGTCAACCAGCGGGTAGTGGTCGGAAAATCAGGAAGGACGAAGATGGCGACCACGGCGACGGCGATAGTGATCGCACCCTCAACGAAAAAGAGCCACCTGAAAGGTTGTACAGTCACAATGATCAGATGATACTCAAGACCGACCAACCTCCACGCTGCATGTCCCAATATCCCATCCATACCACTAAGAATGCCTGATGCCATCAAAGCACCAAACGCGTTGCTGATGATGTTGCCGCAATATAAGATAGCAGTTCTCAGGCCAAGCTCATTGCGCTTGTACCACTTTGACAGCAAAAACTGACAGCAGATTAGTTCCACATAAGGTAAATAAAATCAGAAGGTATACCAAAGCGCCAGGAAAGAATGCAGCCTCCACAAAACCAAGGAAAAACCGCGTGAGCAGCGCTCCGACAAAACTACAAAAGTGTATAGATCACTATCGTGATAATTGTGCAATTTAGCTTACTTATGTGTAATTCCTAAATGGTTGTCAGCTATAGTACAATACAGGGATGTGGGCATACCCGTTAAGCATGATATGGCACCCCATATCATCATGCAAACCGGAAGGTACAACGAAGGCCGTCCCATCCAGTTAAGAAACATGTTACTGTGACGTTGAGGCGCATTAGCTATCTCCGCCAATATAGCGAATCTGGCCTGGCATACGAGGGTATCTGCATAATAATATAACCGACATAGAGGATAGAGAGTAGTGTCGCAAATTCTTCGTCTAGCCTCCATAGGTCAACTGAGGGATTACTGGCTCAACGAACGATGATTTTACCTTTCAAGTTGAGATCAGCTTCGAAACCACGTAGTCTTGCGGCACTGTGGTGGCTTCAGCATCACCGGGGGGGGTCAAAACGGATATAATCTCATACCCAGCATTATTTCTGTCGATCTATAGAGAAGTTGAGCACACGACAGAAAATCGAATGACCAGATACGCACGTAGTTGAGGATGTAGATGACGATCAATATGCTCATTCTCAGATCCACCTTAAGCAAGAGTCGTCGCTCCAGAGCTTGGCGAGCCTCTGGGCCTCCAAACTCTGCATCTGGGACATTTTGGGCTGTGGCGAGGTGGCACTCTTCTCTTGCCCCCTTCTCTGTGGATTTGATAGAAGAAATCATGATGCGGTGAGGAGGGAGGGATCACCCATCGGGCGTGCTCGCAGAGAAATTTATGGCAGTCGGTGAGAAGACGGGAGAACTGACGGTGGGTGCCATACGCTCTGGGATGAAGAAGGCGTTCGTGGACAGGAGCATAGTCCTTACGAGGCTAAGAAGGTCCAAAATTAGCCGGTCCGGTGTGGGGTCCGACACGTGTGTTGTGGCCACCCAGTCTCATTCGCGCCTTCAAGGCCAACTGCGATGGAGTACAGCGCTGCAGTCGACCTCAACCGCCTGGTCGAGGCAGGTCTCGTCGAATTCGACCCAAACTCTCTCAGAATCCACCACACAATCCAAAGCCTACCGTCCCTGACGAAGGACGCTGTCAGCCCCGACGATTCGTGTCCAATATGCCTTACGCCATTCAAATCCATCTTCGAGGAACAGGGATCTTCCAGTGTCACTCAGTTGAGACCCTGTGGTCATATGTTCTGCCGGAAAGAGTGAGCGTCCAACTTCCTACCGGCCGCACATTCGCCTAACTAAAATCACATATCAGTCTTGTGGAATGGATTCGAAATCGGGTTAGCACACCGAGCCACTTTTCTACGTGTTCTCTGAATCCGTACCTAGAATGGCACTTGCCCCACATGTCGCCATGTGTTCCTGCGGTTAAACCCATGGATCGAACTGGACAATGAATACGATGGGAACTACTTCCTAGAAGAGGATGAAGAGGGAGATGACGATGCTGATTATGATGACAGAGACTCGGATTTTTACGTAGGTTATCTGAATGAGGTCGATGACGATCCTGAGTTTTCTTGGGAGGACTCTTGGGAGGACCACGAGGAGCCCAGCTTCATCGGGGCATTCGAAGATGGCAGTGAATCAAGCTCAGACACAGAAGAACATGAGCTTGCTGGTAGGTTGCCACAACGGCGCAGCTACTTTCTGGTCCCTTTGTTTATCCTATTCCTTCTTGTCAGTGCTGGAACGGGGTATTAGCCCGGACCTGTATTCATTGGACTATCTGCTAGCTGGATACCCTTGATAACTGGGATTTCAACTTAGGCGTGCTCTTGTTATCTAATTGGGCACGACGTTTACATGATTTGTACTTGAGACACTTCTACACATCCGAAAGAATGTCATTGATGGTAGCACTTTCTTTTGCCTCTTTCCAGACGCCTGTCCATTTACCACTCCATCGTTGGCCTTTGCCACCTCCCTTGATGCTAAGCTTGTTCTTTAGCGCATCGCCTATTTGTTTCACAAGTTTGTCATCTGAGCCTACAACCAATACAACTGTAGTGCTCGCTGTTGTTTGACAGGAGGGAGAGGACGAAAGGACAATCGCGTATTTTTTGTCAGATGTCAGAGCCTCCGTAATGGCGAAAGCAATTCCCGTCAAAAACCCTAATGCGTTCAGGGTATCGTCTGTCCTGTGGACATGCCTCTTGTACAAGTCACCTGCAGACGAACCTTCGGCATCTCCCTTAATACCTTGAGCAATGTACCGCGATATCTCTTGCTCCATATCAGTCACTCGTTTCTCGGCCCGCTTGCGCTCTTCAACGACTTGATTCGTTCGCTCTGGTACTAAAGAAGCACCACAGCTGAGTATTGAAGCTGTGCTAGCGAGTTGTGTGTGCGTTGATGTAAGATGAGCTATCAGACGTGGACCGGCCAAGAAATATAGGCGCGCAGAAGGAGTGGTAGAACGCGACAGGGCGTCAGTATGTGGAAGTAGGAAGAGTTGGAGATTGTGAATGCTCGGGAGATGAGTCCCACAGCATCTGTTGGAGTGGATCAGTTCAGCGCATTCTAACCGATTAAGAATGGCCTACGGATTGCGGTCAACGCCGTCTATGACTATGACCCGTTTGACGCCACCTGTATAATCATCGGGGAGCGCTTTGCCAACAGCTCGACCACTTTCAAGCTTTTCTACGCCTTTCTCTTGACTTCTATCGAGTTCCTGGACTTCTACGTGAACTTTTCGGCCTTCGAAGACAAGCTTGTTGGCTTCATCCTGGATCGAAAGGATTTCTTCTGGCATCACTCCCCGAGGTATCTCGACGTAGCATGGATTAGGATAACTAGTTAAGGACCAGGATAGTGTTGGTAGGTTTAATCTCGTTTCTAGCAGTGCAGAGAGCAAGTGCTGCGATGTGTGCATAGACATCTAGACCAAGTCGCTCAGTTCGTTGCCCCAACATACCATTTATTCATCAATTAGTGAACATACGTGGTCATATCGTCTCTCGAAATCCTTCTCATCAAGCCGGACAGTGACACTAGTTCCAGGCAAGAGGTCGGCAAGAGCAGCCTGCACGTCTTGAGCTATGCGGACATAATGGACGGCGTGTCCCCCGTGTCGTTTGGCTTGTACGACTTCCCAATCAATTCCATTAGGGGTAGCTATAACACCAGTATCGGTCGGCTGACCGCCACCCTCTGGGAATATGACCGTATCCTGGAGGATAACTTCGAGAAGGGGACCATCAGGCAAGGTGGGGGCAATAACTGCCTTCTTTGTTTTCTTTGTCTCGGGTGCCGGCGCGGGCTGATGAGGAGTAGCGCTGACCACTGTTGTCTGCAGCACCCGTAACAGGGGGTCGCCTGGGTAGTTGGACTTGATGAGTGGTCTGAAAGGCAACAAAGGTTAGACACATACGTTGACAAGCAAGTATGCCGACGGGCACAGGGATTTGCGGATCTGAAGATATCCTGATGGAGGGAGATATTATCCTATGGTAGTCCTGTGGTGTGGGGGTAAGCACGAGTGCGGCAGCAGCCATGAATGCTCGCTATTCGAGACGACGTGGGACAGCGATTTGAAGCAATGCCAGCAATGCCAGCGATAATGACTCGGGCCAGGACTTGTAAGCTTGATTGATCAAGTGGACTCCGGTGTCTGCTACTCCACGTGCCCAATTCAACATGTATCATCAGTTACCACCCTGCCAGTTCTGCCAGGCCGTCCCTGAGGCGGACAGTCTGCTGTCAGTCTCCACCGTTCTTGGCTCTTTCTCTCCTTCTCTCCTTCCTTCCTGCTATCACATCTGACATGCACTACGTCCAGCCCTTACATGCCTTGGAGGAGGACAGCCCGCTTTTGGATGATCATCCTCTCAGTGACCGTGTTCCTTCGAGTGCACTGGCTACCTATTAACACGTTCTACCCCACCGCTTGCAGTACACGACACATCGACGGATTCAGATGATAAGGACGCAGAATTTGGTGGTCCAGAAATGAGATTGGCATTGGAGCAAAGCCTCCTTCGCAAGCTGGATAGACGCATGTCCATATTGGTCCTCATTTACATACTGAATTGTGAGTCTCCCCCTTTCAAAATATGGCTTTACGCTCAAACACCCAACGCTGCTGTGCAGATATAGACAGAAACAACGCTGCGTGCGTATAATTATCATTATCGTACGTCCTTAGGGCCCATGAAGATAGCTCAATGTTTCCAGTGCCGCCCGGTTACGTGGTTTCGAACGCGACCTCCATTTAGAAGGCTCTCAATTTGCCTCCATACTCTCAATATTATACATTGGTTATATTATAATGCAAATCCCCTCGTATGTCCCAAGATAGAGTCCCCAGATTGCATGTCAATTAACACAACTAGTAATATGCTCCTAAATCACATTGGGAGACCTTCGCTCTATCTTCCTGGTTGTATGGCGGTCTGGGGTGCTATCTCCGTCCTAACCGGTGTGTGATATTGATATTAGTCAAGCTCCGTTACTTACACACGACCCGTATAGGATTCACTACAAAGTGTGTTGTGCCCACCTTTCATATGTCTATTGGCGTAATTAAATGCTCATGCCCCCAGTTATCTCGGCGCACTGTGCACCCGGTTCTTGCTTGGTTTTGTGGAGGCTGCATTCTTTCCCGGGGCACTAGTGCGTTTCCTGTACTTGGTATTCTCTTTGACATTCATTGCCGGAACTGTAGTTCTTGATATCACGGTGGTACACGAAGAGAGAACTATCCGAGAGGACCGCTATTTTAACTTGTGGCAGCTTATTGAGCAATGCCTTTGGATCCTTGATTGCATCTGCTATACTGGACACCATGGAAGGAATTTGGGGTTTTGCTGCTTGGCGGTACGCATTTGACACTTTGGTCTACCAAGCCACTGATTCACCTCTGTCCAGTTGGCTTTTCTTTGTAGAGGGCAGCATTACAGTTGTTGTTGCCATATGTTCCATTTGGATTCTTCCAAACTTTCCAGAAACCCCATCGGACTGGCTCAGCCCTGCAGAACAACGACTTGCTGTTAGGCGCATGGTTGAGGATGCCCAGTCCGGAGGAAACGATGCCAATAAGATTGGTCAAGTGGGTGGACTGAAGCTGGCGCTAACAGATGGTAAAGTATGGTGGTTAGCCATCGCCTTGTTATATATGGTCATTTCACTCTCATTTCATGCATATTTCCCAACGTTGAGCGCAACGATGGGGTATAACCGTACGGTAACCTTATTGCTTTGTGCACCACCCTGGGTCTTTGCCACAGCCGTGTCATTGGCAATCTCTCGGTGCGTGGTCCGCGATCAACCATTACCACCTGTTTTCATCATCTCACAGGCACTCTGATCGCGTTGGAGAACGTTGTCTTCACGTCGTGATACCTCTGTGCATCGGCATCGGCGGGTTCTTACTCGCTATACTCACCATGAATACTGCTATTCGATATCTTTCTTTGTGGGTCGATTTTTGATTAACTCAAGCTGTATTACTAGATCACAATTTATTCAGGTTTTTGATGGCACAGTCCTATGCCGGTTTCATATGCTTCCTTGCTTGGGCAAGCGGATCAATAGCAATACCACCCGCCAAACGTGCCGTTGGGCTTGCTTTTATCAATGCATTTTCCTCTATCGGAAATGTCATCGGCTCGTGGGTTTACATCTCTTGGTCCTTGATCGTACCATTCACCCTCAATATAGCTACGTTTGGCCCAAATCATGGGGTCCGTCCTATCGGCACTCCTACCTTGTTTGCATCATAGCTAGCTCCATAGCTATTGGAATGTGCTTTACCTTTAGATCTCACCTGAGGCGCTTGAATAGCATTTCTAGGCAATCTGGAAGCGGGGAGCAATTTAGATACCTATTGTGACTTTGCGTACTATGTACCGGAAAA
Source organism: Volvariella volvacea V23 (assembly GCA_000349905.1). Lineage (NCBI taxonomy): Eukaryota > Fungi > Basidiomycota > Agaricomycetes > Agaricales > Pluteaceae > Volvariella > Volvariella volvacea. The sequence continues at coordinate 2,642,543 of KB722736.1, read as the reverse complement.
ATCTCGGAAGCCCTTCGCTACAACCTCGAACCTCTGGTTCAGGTGATCTTGAGAATTGTGGCAGAGTGATACTTAAGTATCGTAGGAAGGAAATATTCACCTCTAATCCTCTCACCCATCAGATCAATAATGGTTGTGCAGTCTCAAGTTCGCCCACTGACAGACTGGTCCTTCACCCAAATTGGTGGAGGTGATGGAACGAAGGATGGAGAGTGGTTGAAAGTGTCATGCTTCCCGACGACTGTGCATGTTGAGTTGCTCAAGTTGAAGCGAATCCCAGATCCAGTACGTTTGGCAGTATTAATGTGTCATATCTGTTCTCATCGTGGTTTAGTTCATCGGCTTGCATGAATGGGACGTGCAATGTAAGAAATACACTGACGGCTCTATTGATTAATTAACCACAGCCAACAGGGGTGGGAGAAAGCGACTGGGCCTTCCAATCTACATTTGACGTCTCAGAGGAAGTGCTTGCATCACCTCATGCTGATCTTGTATTCGAAGGCCTTGACACCTTTGCAACTGTCTCTCTTGTGAGTCAGCTGTTGTAAGATTGGCGAGTATCTGATTCAAAAACCAATAATAACGCTAGAATGACAAAGTTGTTCTCAAGTGAGTAGGGTTATTCACTCACGGCATATCCTTTTGATTTGCTATCACCTTTCAGTTCTACCAACCAGTTCATCGCCCATCGTGTGCCTGTCAAATCGTTGCTCAAAATAGGGGCTAATACCCTCCACATCCGTTTCGAGAGTGCATTTCTGAAGGTATGGTCATATAATATCCGATTACTCCACAACCAACGGGAGTCTGCATAACAGGGACGAGATATCGAGAAACAGCACCAGAAGCTAGCCCTTTGGAACGGAGACTCCAGTCGGCTTCATGTCCGCAAGGCTCAATATAATTATGGGTGGGACTGGGGTGAGTCACTTTACGTGTTGTATGCAAGCTGGTCATGTACCATGGCGCACCCCCTCGTGCAGGCCCAGTCCTCATGACGATTGGTCCCTGGAAACCGATCAGCCTACATACATATTCTAACAGGATCACGGAGCTCGATGTACGCAGTGAAGTCTCTGAACACTTCGATGTCAAGTTGTTGGCACACATCGAGGTTTCGGATACCTCTGAGAATTCTGCTGTGGACCTAATACTTCGACGTCCGGATGGGGGGGTCGAAGTGACTGGGACGGCCTATGTAGCCAATGGGAAGGCAGAATTATCCTTCAGCTTTGCACCTGGTCAGTTGGACTTATGGTATCCCACCGGGTACGGAGGGCAACCGTTGTACACCGTGGAAATTGGATTGAGCAAGGTAAATTGATCCCATTCTTGGTGGTGGCGACCAGAGGAACTTAATCTGAGCTGCCAGGAAGGAAACACCTTGGACATCCGATCGTCAAGAATTGCTTTCCGTCGAGCTCGAGTAGTGCAGGAACCCCTTGTAGATCAGGAAGGCCTCTCGTTCCTTTTCGAGATCAACAATGTTAGAGTCTTCTGTGGTGGTCTGTACTCTTCGAATTCAGCATGCGCGATTAATGTGTCATCGAAATTGGTATACCTGCAGGTTCAAATTGGATTCCGGCGGACTCATTCCTAACCACGTCCGTTAGCGCTGTTGGCTAATGTAGTCAAGAAACTAACCAAATCTTCAGGGTAACGCCTGGGCGCTATCGCGCATGGCTTCAATTGCTTGTAGATGGAAACCAGAACATGATTCGTGTGTGGGGAGGTGGCATTTACGAGCATGATGCCTTCTACGACATCTGCGATGGTATGTCTCTAGTTTGTGTCTTACCTGCTCGATGTTAACCTGTCCCTAACAGAACTTGGAAGTATGTCCAGTTACACACACTCTCCATGAGGTTTTACGACTATGTGTACTGTAGTACTCGTCTGGCAGGATTTTATGTTCGGCTGCGGTCAGGTAGGCAGAGTCAGCACGAACAATCCATGGCTGATTTATGTACACAACAGTACCCGGCCTACGACTCTTTTGTCGAATCCGTCCGCGAAGAAGCCGTTCAGAATGTCAAACGACTCAGACACCATCCATCTATCGTGATTTTTGGTATGATCTCGCTATTTCACGAGTGAATTCTGTATAATGGTTATTATTAGCCGGAAACAACGAAGGTCCTCTCAATAATACTCGTAGACAACCCCTTTTCTCAACATACTCCCAGACTATCAGGTGGCAGAATCCCTACATCTTGAGCTCGACTACTCCGATGAGACGTCTGATTACCGAAAAACAAACTTCCCAGCTCGATATATCTACGAACGAGTCCTTCCCGAAGTTGTGCAGAAGTATTCAGACATTTTCTACCATCGAGCCTCACCATACAGTGGACAGGGTAAACCAACGACTGACAGAACTCTCGGCGACATCCACCAATGTCCATATTTCCTTTCATATCCGTCGTTCGTGTAAATGCTAACCTAGTTAATAGGGAATGTATGGCATGGATCACAAGAGCCCTGGCACAACTGGGATATCCTTGCGGGCAGATTTATTTCCGAGTTTGGGATGTAAGCCATATCTCAAATGAGGTGTATATCGGCTGAGTTACGTTCTTGCAGGCAAGGATTCCCTAACATCCGCACCGTCGATTATTGGCTTAGTGGCAACAAAGCTGAGAGGTATCCTCAGTCCAGGTAGAGCATTTGGCATTACAGGCCAGGCATCTCCTCTGAATCGCTGTGCAGAACTAATTGCAACCATAACAAGGCTGATGGGTTTGAACGTCGCCTCGAGGTAAATATTTGGCAACTAGAAGTGCGTTCTGTGCTTACGCGCGATTTAAAAGCTCTACCTCGTAGAGAATTTTAGACACTCCTTCGAGATGGAAAGGTGAGATTTTAGTTATGGAATGAAACACATGAAGGAGCCCATCAATCCCATTAGCTATGTTTACTACACTCAGGTAATGCAAGCCGAGACCCTAGCGTCAGCCTACCGCCTATGGAGAAGAAATTGGCGTGGGCACGGCAAAGAATACACTGCAGGCGCATTGGTCTGGCAGGCAAGTGCTTTGTACACATGATGCAAATATCTAGCTTACCCCTTGTATAGATCAACGACTGCTGGCCAGTTACATCCTGGGCGATTGTTGACTACTTCCTGCGTCCAAAGCCCGCCTATTTCACCATTGCTCGAGAGCTCAGGCCCTTTGCAGTTGGTATGACAAGGAAGGAGCACCGTACATACGAAAACGATCGTTCTGAAGATAAATTCAAGATTGAGACGAGGTTGGAGATTTGGGGTACTAACAGTACCCTCACGGACAAGAAAGCGTTACTTGAAGTAACTGCATTCGATCTGCATTCGGAGTGGCGTGAGACGTGGAAGAAGGAGGTTACTCTCAATCAGAATTCCAGCACAGAACTGTATGCAGGGAGTTTACCCGGCCAGCCTGTCCGTGTGAGGAAGAGCGACATACCCAAGGTGATCATTGCATCTGCTCGGTTATTAGATGAGGACCACCAGATTTTGGGGAGATACTCAAACTGGTAATAATCACCTTTTCTGGGTGTGCTCATGCTAAAGTATACCACTCAGGCCCGAACCTTTCAAGTATATTCAATTCCCATCTAGCGAAGAAGTTGGCCTCCGTGCAACTGTCGGGGCTGATGGGGAGACAGTGACCCTTACCACTAAGAAGCCTGTCAAAGGCGTCGTGCTCGATGTGGAGGGTGATGATGTCAAGTGGAGTGACCAAGCCATCGATCTGGTGCCCGATGACCCGCAGGTCGTCAAAGCAAGCGGGTTAAAAGGCAGAGACATTAAACTCAGGTATTTGGGGGATGGAACTGCTTAAGAATGGGTTTCCTTCTGAGATACGGTCTATAACTTTGTACATTTTATGTTCGGGACGAATTAAATGCCACACGACAGTCCTCCCGTATGTCTGCCAGCGGCAACAGTAATGTAAGCACGATGGTGTAGCCCTTGAGCGAAAATATAGAGAAGGAATGAAATAGCGAGGTACTGCTCGTCCGTATAGCGAGGAAATGACGCAACCATAATTCTTGATCGCACGCGGTGACGAGCTACATGATAACACACCGGTTAGGCTGAGGTTCCGCCTGATGTGGTGCACGCTTCTCAATCTCCGCAACACACTGCTCAAACACCTGGGCTGTATGTCCATGAGTGAAGACCAAGAAAATTGATTAAATAAATCGTAAACTTACGAATATTGATGTTGTTCTTTGCGCTGGTCTCAATCCAGGCCGCTTTAAGCGACCGTGCCAATTGCTCACCCTCACTGCTCTCTACCTGCCTGGAAGCACGAGTGAGCCGTGAACAAATTTCTACCTCTGGCATCCGGGGACAACAGGGACTCACCTCTGCTTGAGATCTACTTTAGAACCGACTATCACACAGGGAATATCTTGTACACCACAGAAATTTATGATATTATCGTAGACAATCTGAACCATATTAAAAGATTTCCGCGAGGCGACGGAGTAAACCAAGATGAACCCGTGAATCCCAATCGCATGTTTGGCATTGAGAATGGAGTATTCGTCCTATTCACAAGTATTCAGTACATCCGCGGGCGTTGTATACAATATAGAAGGGCATTCATATTACGTACCTGGCCAGCAGTGTCGATAATCTCACATTCATACTCCACACCTTTGTGACTGACGCTCTTTGAAAATGTTGTCTCAATAGTCGGGTAATAAGATTCGACGAAGTGGCCTTCGACAAATTGTACGATGAGAGAAGATTTCCCTGATGATGGAAGAATTAAGCATCGAAGGAGTAACTCAGTTATAAGAATATGGCCGATGACGTCGACGACTTCGGAGTGAATAGAGAAAGTGATGTGCCAGGTACTCAAGTACTCACCTACCGACCGAGAACCCAGCACCGCAATCTTCCTCTTCTTCAAGTTGTCACCAGCAGGCATTGTTGTGACGACGAAAGGGGCAAATACGAGCCGAATAAAACAGTACAATGAGCCGTATAGGATGTAGACTGGAGGGACGGGAGGTGAGAAGGGGAGGTGAGAAAGAGGGGGAGAGGTGATCTCGAGACGGAGTTAGTTAGCATTGGGTATTATATGTAAAGCCGGCCCACGCATAGATATTTCCCCGGATACTGCCTTCAATTTGAAAGATCTCAATCCAGCGCCCCACCACGGGTTCCAACTTGCCCATAATATACTGCACAGGGTGTGCTTGAGGAAAGTACGATTGGTCCATCCCGATGTGTTTTTGCGCTTCTTGAAACTATACTTGATATCACCGTCGGATTTAAAAGTTCACCAACCAATCTGTATCAGAACCACCCTTTGCCCAACTCGATTACTTTACGTACAGTGTATAATGTATATTTTACTACTGGCTCCGAGCACTCTGGAAATGCCAGACAGAACGGACCCTTTCCAGATCAGACGGTGTGGCCAGGGTTCGGGAAGAAAAGGTCACGACGCTTGCTCGATACGCATAAGTGCCCTGTGAGAGAATCAGACCTGGCGAGCTATCCACCGGATCTTGGTTAGTGGGAAGTAGTTATTTACCCGCTGCCAGCGAGGCAAACGATTTGATGGGTAAAGTCAGGATGTACTTGAGCTGTGGTGACTTGGAGAGATCTCAGACCCCTGGCTTGGGATGCGCTACATCAACAGGTTACTACGAACTTTGATGAACGACTAAACAGCTCTCGTTTTTTCTGTATCAACCCTGCCTGTCGTAGATGCTGCAGATACCACAAATCTGTAGCTGGTCGGTGCTTGTCTATCTACTTCGCTACCCTTTGTTTTCTCAGCCTCCACCTATCGGGGTGGGATTGGTGCCAGTATAGAAAGCGGCTAAGGACGTCTTTGAAACATAAATTACATATGGGATTGTCTACAATACAATCAAAATTACAATAAATAGCATACTCAGATTGGTACACGGGGTAGTACCAACCCGCCAGCTTCCCGACCCAGAGCCATATCACCCACACAAGCTGTCATCGACGCCCTATATGTTATTCAAGGGTTTGGAAAATTCCATGGAGGCAGCGGCCCCAAAGTGCCATTTAATATGGAAGTCTCTGAGCAGAGGGAATTTTCTGTGTCACCAAGAGATGCTACAACTATGTTTAATTAGGTTGACATGCAATACAAATGCTAGCGTACCTTCGGAGAGTAAGGGATCAAGCGGTCCCTTGGTGGGTAGAGGGGGGAACACAGTGTGATTAAGGAAGGATAAAGTATGGATATTGGGAACAATTTCTGAGTGCGTCGCATTAAGGCGTCTTCCACTGAAAGGTGACTGGAATCAAGATGTTAGACAATGAACAGTGCAGGCGTGGGCATATTTACCACTTCTAATCCGCGAATGGCAGGTACTGAAGACCCTGTGGGCACATGATCACGCGAAGTATTGTAACTAGACCGGAGCAACTCAGAATAACTTGCATCTGCTCCCAGATTCGTCGAAGATCCAAGGGAGGTAGAGGGTCGCCGGGGTGTGTTGAGCTGAGGGAGAGTCAATGCGGGGAACGATGGAGGTAAAGGTGGGGCATCAACAATAGACGAGGAGGGGAATAGATCAGGTGCTTGCGGTGGAGGAAAGAGGGGATACACGGGCTGAGTATCACGTCGGTTTTCTTCCTTAGCCTTCATCTTTTTTCGCCGCTGAGATGGTATCACAGGGCCATGTATAGAAGTATACTCTTCACGTATCCGGCGAATCCTTTCGTTAATTTCATCTTCATTCTCCTTCGTCTGGACTTTAGAACGCCGAGTCCCGCGGCGTGAAGGGGTAAACTTGTAATCGGGATGTTGAAGGTGATGTTCCTGGGCAACCCTGGTAGCCTCTGCCTTCCAGTATGCCTTCACTCCTTCGGGTAGAAGATTCCAAGACTGGCCAACCAAACGGCTAAGGTTTTGCTGTCGCTTCTCGACCATGGGCGGAACCGGGTTATGTTTTATATAGTGGGAACGATAAAGCATGAAAGCATTAGGTGGGCGAGGGATATGGACACGTCGAGAGAGAGCACTGTCCGGAGTGAGGTTGGGGAGTGGGTGAAGCCCGGATGAGAGGGGTAGAGAGAGAGCCTCGCCCTTGGTTACATAGCGCGAAATCTCCTTCGCGTTCTGCCGAGAGCCATTGCTGGGATCGTGCACTGTGGAACCTCCCGCGATCGAGGGCACCACAGCCGAAGAACCATTACTATATTCAGAAGAGGTGGGGGTGCGTCGAGCCTTTGAACGGCCAGAAGAGCGAACGCGTTCTGGAGTTGGATCCGGGGTAGGAAGCATACAACCTATGTGCAAAGTGTCAGGGCTTAGTTGCGTGGTGCATGCAGAACCGTACTTTTGAAAGTCATTGCTGAAAGAAAGCAACGAGGATGGAGTTCAAGTGCGAAGTGCGAAGAAAGGAAGGACTAATGGCAGTAACACGGTACTCAACTCGTCCTTTATATACCATCCTACTCAGCAATCAAATTCAGTGGATGCGATGGCTTTGTTGCGTGTATGGGTTCTTTCATGACGAGCCGCGTTGTCACAACCCGGACGTCATGAAAGGAAGCATCATATGTAATGGTAGGGTGTAGATTTCGCTTGATGAGAACATAGCAAGGTCACTATATATGACGGATTCTTGCGGCTGCACGTTGTACCAGCCACCCTCATGGATCTGTGGATCTAGTATATGCTGGTGCAGCAATGATCGGCAATTCACTTGAATTACCGATCGCAAAGCAAGATCGAGTCACTAATCACCTTTGGTCGACTTGTTAAGCCCAGTCCTGCACGCATCCACCTTAACTCTTCAAAGCATTCGGCCATGTGGCAAGTGTTCATATTTCAGCTTTGAAATGTGGTATGGACCTGCGAAATATTCCTGGCTGGATATATGGCCTTCGTTGCCTCGTGCGTGGCCACGAGGCTCGGGATAATATACTCAAGAAAATGTGCTGGCCACAGGTTCAACTCTATTTGGGATGCATTCCTAATCTAGTCGCGATCGCGGTGAAATAAGCGCATCGTCCATTTATGGGATACAAACCCACCTCTACTGTAGACAGCGCATTTGACCAAGACGAAATCTATCATTTATCTAGAGAAACCCAGTAGGATTCGCTCGCTGCCTTTTGTAGGCGGTTCATGATGGCTAGGCCTTCTTGAACCTCTTCAAAGGCTTCTACGATAATTAGCCCAACCCCTTCTTGTTCTAAGGTAAGCAGTCCATCAAAAAGCCTACGTGCGGCAATTATGGGCTGCGTGGAGGGCCCTAGTGTGAATCCGTGCCAATGTATATTACTAGTATCAGCGACGGTATGGGACCATAGTGGCGAGTCCTCGGTTGCTAGCAGCCCTACTTCAGTAGGCTCGGCTGTATATGCTCGTATTTCTTTGAGAAATTCGTGAAATGAAGTAGGCTTGTGCTTTCCAGACTGCGAGGACGTGTGAAGGAGAACGACAGGAACAGAAGGGGAGTAATGTCGGTATTTCATTCCAGGAGTCGTTGGTGCTTGCTCTATGGCGTCGTCTCGATAGTCGCGCCGGTGCACCAGTACCTTCGGAGTCTCCTCTGAGCCTGTAAACTCTTTGGCGAGCACACGTTGAATATCCTCCACTGTAACACCACCTGGCCTAAGAATACGGATATTGCCGTCATCGTGAAGACCATCGATGACGGTGCTCTCCAAGCCAACGTCGCATGGGCCACCATCCAGGATGAGTGGAAGTTTTCCATCAAGGTCGCGAAATACATGTTCAGCACGAGTAGGACTAGGTTTGCCTGATGAATTAGCACTCGGCGCTGCTAGTGGTGCCTGGGTGAGAGCAATCAGCGCACGAGCAACGGGGTGGGAGGGCATCCTGATGGCCACTGTCGGTTGGTTGGCAGTGATGACGGATGGAACAATGGAGGGAACTGTAGGGAAAAGCAATGTTAACGGGCCTGGCCAGAAGTGTTGCGTAAGGACTTGATAAGTTCTAGGAAGTACGAAATCCGCAGGTAATAAGTTTTGCAACATCTCAAAAGAAGACACATGCACGATCAATGGGTTATCGGCTGGTCGACCTTTGGTGGAAAAGATACGACTAGCAGCAGCAGGCTCCAGAGCAAGCGCACCAAGACCGTAGACGGTCTCTGTCGGGAAGGCGACGCACTGGCCTTGTCGAAGGACCTGACTAGCGCGGATGAGGGCTTGGTGTGTGTCTGGGGAGGAGATGGATGGGATGGAGAAAGAGGAGGGAAAGGTGATAGCGTCTGGATCACATCTGAGGAGGGAGGTGGGGGCAGGAGTCATGAACTGGAAATACGCCCTGCGAACCAAGTGAACGAGGCGTTTGAGCATGCAGTATCGTGGCAAGTCAAAAAATCTGTTTTACTCTATTTATCCTACCAACCCACTGGCAAGTCCTACGCATCTCCCTCCCGCCTCTTTGGCATATTCAGCCCAACTCTTCGTGCTGTGGCCTCAATACGCTCCTGCGATGTCAGGTCGAACAGCGGGTTGTATCGTTCTAACAGCGCCTACATCCAGAGTGTCAACACCACCGCAACGACCGCGGAAACAGGAAAAGCCAACCTTATGCTCGCGTTGAGATTTCAGAAACAACGTTGCGTCCCGGGCATCCCGCAGAGCAGTAGGGTCTATTCTCGACTTTTCGAGCAATGCTCGAAAGTTTCCCACTACGACTTGATTTACCTTGCGCGGACTGACCGCCTGACAAACATATGTGGGTCAGAGACAGGACCTGGCGTGTGGCTGTGCCGTACCTTTTTGAGTTCGCGAAGAACCAGGCGGTAGGTTTGCGGGGTGTTGGTGGCCATGAAGTCGCTTTGGTATTCAGGTTTGAACTCCAAGCAGCCGTCTGATCACGTGAGCCGCTTTGAGCATTGTGGCCGCAATTACTATGCGATGGACACAGTATAAAAGCAGCTCCATGTACTGCATCTGTGCCCCGAGCCAGCCAGCCCGTCTACTTAATCGTGCGCATCGTTTCCTCGCCGACTGGGAACTATTACTGATTTTCCCGCTAGAACTATGCTATACAGCCAGGCCTCACCAGGAAAGACCAGTAAGCGGAAGCGCGCCTCCATTTCCGTGGCGAAGAAGAAACAGACAACAGCAGGGATAAGACCACAACACCCTAGAAGCCGATCCTCTTGCCTCTATGTCGGTAATGTGAGTAGTTCGCAACTCTGCAGTGATCAGACCCTGAGAGTACTCTCAGCTGGTGTCCTCGATCACCGATGATCGCCTTCGTCAGCTGTTCTCTCCATTCGGCACCGTAAAAGTTGTCACAATTCGCTGCAGCCGGGGGTGTGCAGAGAATAGTTCTGCGGAGCGATACCCCCGACACGCGACTGTAGAATTCAGAGAGCCTGATGCTGCCGAGAGGGCACTCAAAATCCATGGGATTGTCCTTGACAATAAGATTATTGTCGTAAGTACTACGCCTAATTGTTTGACCTACGTCTATTCATGCTTCCAGGTTTCTTTGTCCCCTGCAGACCTCCCCGAGGTGGAGGACCTTGCTCGATGTAAGACCTGGACTAACGTGTGCTACACGATACTAATCCCGACTACGCCAGTGCACAGCTTATCGCCGGGAGATAATTCATCTGGAGATATTCTCTTCACAGCCCCACCGGGCTTGTCATAGACAAACTGAGTGTATATGAGTTATTATCATTGTCGACTAGGATTGTACCCTAGGTTCAGGATGCACATTGTCCTGGTTGTTGCGCATGTTTGTTAGATGCAAAGTACGTTTGATTTGAAAATTGATGGATGGGGTGGGAAGAGGAAGAAGCCAAGATTAAATGAGCAACTTGGGCAGGACAACAAATCGGGCAGCTGCCACCCAAGTCCCACTCTCATCACCTCCACTCGCAACAGGTTTTGCAGCGATACCCTCTGGACTGCATGGGACCTGCCTAGTTCCCCATCATCTCCATCCGCCACAGGTAGATCGGTGCCTTACACTTTAGTGCCTTCCACACCGGTTTAAAGCTTACCAAATCCCATCTCCATTCATCTCAGCCTTTTCAACAACTTGATTGTTGGTCAGTTGCCTTTCCTTTCCTCCATCAGCCATGGCGAGGAGCGCTGCTCTCAATCCCGCCTCCGTCCCCTTTTTCCCGGGAGGTCTCCGTGCTCATGAAGAGGATACCGGAAGGACACCCTTCAACGGCCATTCGCTACGCGAACAGGACCGAAGGTCCTCCTTGTCAGTGTCCCCTTTAGATTATCGTTCTCCGCGTTCGTCTCCCAGCCCCTCTCAAGATACCCGGTCCACACTCCAGCACCTATCTACTCCACCCATCACCGAAACTACCTCCCCATCGCCCACTATCCGACATGTCGAGGCAGGTAGACCTTACCCTGGAATAGAATACAGGGCACAGCGAGAATCCAGCATGTTTGGCGTCCTTAATACCCTTCCAGAAGCTGAAGATGCCTTAGAGGCGACTAGTACAGAGAGCAGCCCCCAAACCCTGAACCAACCCTTTGTTCAACAAGGATCGGGACACGAGCACCTGTCGACTCCGCCAGCCCCGCTAAGCCATACACTGTTGACTCACCAAAGCGGATTTGCTTCAGTATCACCCGTATCATCTCTCGATTCGGCTAGTCAGTTCGCCGCAAGCGTTGATCAAGGGCAAAACTTTGAATTTCAACTTAGATCATCCCCATTCATTCTTAGTCTCGTCGAACGACTAGTTCAATATGAAGCTACTGTGCGCGACCTCAAAATCAATTTGGACGAAGTCACGCGCAAGGTAGATATACTTGTAGAACGCAGCCTTGGCTCAACATCACAGCCAGAATTCAAGGATCCTTTCGCTGTGGGCAATGGGCAGAACTTTTCGCCTATTAGTCTTCCTCGTCCCTCCATTGGAGGTATAGCCCCGAATCAACCCGCGCCCTCTGACGATATTACAACCATATCTCAGCGCCTTAATACTCTGACAACCTCAGTTGGCCAACTCCTCTCCCTACAAAGACAACAAATGCAATCAACGACGGACTTACGCAACAATTCGGTCGTTGCCCTTTCTTCCCAGCAAGAGCTCGCTCCAAACCAAGTAGTACCTCCCACTATGCAAGGATCCAGTCTCCTTAATCATGGGTTACCAAGTCGCCCCGACCTTAGAACTTCCCGTATCAACCAGCCAATGCGCACCTGGTCCGCAGGGAACCTCGATCTTCCTTTGCGGCCCAATGACCCCAGCATAACCCGTCAGGACTCTGGTCTAGGGCGGGATAAGCGTCGATCGGTGTCGGGGCTCCTCCGCCGAGACTCCTCTGCAGTTCGTTCTTCATAAATTTGACTTTTGCCCATTCTCAGAACGTCTTAGATACTCGATGCACAAGCCGATGGCAGAGACTCTGGTCCTGTGATTTCGAAATGGGAACAACTTCAACTCGCTCCTGAGCTTCTCAGGTCGTTGAGCAAATTCGGGTGAGCATCAGTAGCTTTCTGATAAAATATAGGAGTATTCAGAACCCTTGAGTAGCCTAGGGCCCCCAAATAAGATCCAGCAGAGAGCTTTGCCCTTCCTTCTTCGTGGTGCTGATATCATCGCTCAAGCACCACCAACACAGGAGCGTATTGCGGCCTATGTGATCCCTGCTATTCAAATTGCAGTAACTCACATAAGTAGTCGCGTCAGCGGCCCATTCGCCATTCTGTTGTCCACGACCGTAGACCAGGCAACACAAGCCCAGCGCATGATTCGCGATCTGGGGGGACCCCTTGGTGTTCGTTCCGCCTTAGGCGTAGGAACAACGACGGCCAGTAACGATTTAGCCCAAGAGCTGCGTCTGCTGCACCAAAACATGCCTCATATCGTCTGCGGCACACCCCAGAAACTGCATGCGTTATTCACCTCTCCGGGCGGACTTTCTGGTTCAGAAGTTAGGTTCTTAGTTCTTGACGAGGTTGATCAGTTGATTGCACGTAATCTCCACGACTTTGTCTTCAACATTGTCAAACTCATTCCACCTCCTCGATCTCGGCCACTTCCTGCTCTCAACAATACAGCCTCGACATCTCCATCCCAACCGACAACTACAGCATCATTAGATAACAATAATGCATCTACTTTCCCGACCCAGAGTCGTCGCTTCTCCACCGTCACCTCTATCGTCCAGCCCGACAACCCCATAGGCAATCCCGTAGAGCGGCAGACAGCTCTTTTCTCAAATACTGTGCCGCAAGATGTGCTGAACCTCGCAACGGCCATTCAACTTAGAGAACCCGTCCGTGTCCTTGTCAGGAGAGATGGAAACGTTACCCAATCGGATTCTAACCAAGGATCCCGTGGTTTACGTCAATTTTACTTATACCTTGCCTTTCCCGCTAGTGGTAGAGCAGATCCTGCTACAACTGCTGCTGGCGGTGGATTGGGTATCATTGGCTCTGGTAGGGGAGCCTCCAATCCCGAGAGCGTTCAAGCGCGGGAATGGAAACTAGACGCTCTAGTAGATCTCTTTGATGAAGTAGAAATCAGCCAGGCAATTGTGCATGTTGGAGGCGTCAATTCTGTCGACGCTGTTTCATACAAGCTGAAGAGCCGTGGTTACGATCCTATCCCAATTGTAAGTCATAGGCTTCAATGTAATCTCATGCGCTCACACTAGTCGTTTTGATTAGCACGGGGACATGACATCGGCAGCGAAACTTTCTGCGCTGAATAAATTCCGAAGTCCTGCACCTGCAATTATGAGGCAAACCCCCGCCAAGGTTCTGGTGGTTTACGATGTTCAAGTAAAACCCCCTGATGTACCTCATGTACCACTTATAATTAATTATGGTAAGTTAGTGTCATATGGGCTCACTTATCCTGACATGGGTCGGTTAGATTTGCCAAAAGCTGTCGAGGAATATGCACACCGGTGAGCATGACTTTCAGTAGATTCCGCATTTGTTTCTGAATGGCCTCTAGCGTCGCACCGGCTATCGCACCTAACTACGCACGTGCAGGCGTTGTAGTCAATTTCGTAACTGCTACAGGTGGTGATGTTGAGATGCTTCGATCTATAGAATGTTTCTATAAAATCAAATGTGTAAGTATGGGTCCATTATCTTTACACGGTTGTTGACTTTTTTGTGTATAGCCTGAAGTTCCTATGAGTCTCCGTGAAATCGTCTAAAGTACTTATTGATGACCGATATGACGACCCGACTTGCCCTTGTATCCCTATCGCATCTCACGTGTTTTCAACATTCTTTGTTACTTCTAGCTATACTTTGCACCCACATTCTCACTGTTTGATACCCTTGATCTGCAACCCCCATCATTATCAAATTTGTCTCGATACTGAATAGTTTTCGTATGGGGTGTGCCTACAATGCCACCCTTAACTGTATAGCAACCTTTCAACCCCCTGTGTTATCTGGATGTTACCCCTCCTTTCGTGTTCAGTCAAAGCGTAGTCGATGGAATTTCTAGTATTTTCAATGTACCATCTTCACTGCAACTGGCGAGTTCGTGGTAGTTGGATGAACTAGGCCGCCATGCCAGCCTGTGTATATGGTCCACGTGTGCGGTTCTGATTGACGTTAGATGAGCGACATGTGCACTTGATGGATAAAAATGTGTTACTCACTGTCTGTCAATAGTCATCTCCAGCACCCATCCTGATGGCGTGGCTTTGTCGTTTGTGTAGATTAGTATTTCACCCGTTTCCAGACCAACAGCCAATCGTCGTCTGAGCGTAGTTAGCATATTCGCATAGAATTACGTAAGTCTGCAAACCTTGAAGTCTCCACTGAAACCTCCGTAAAATCCACGGCAGTCGCTGCTGTGTGGAGCTTAAGAGTGGCAATAGATATCCAATTGTTTTCGTTTCTGCGGTGCCAAATCCTCACCTGTCATAGAATAAGGCATTGATGATAACGGTGTGGCAGGGTACAACCTACCGTCTTGTCTCTGGATGCAGTTGCAAAGACGTCACCTTCCTTGCTCCAAGCACAATCCCAGATAATTCGGCCATGTGTCTTATCAGAGGCCACTGGGAGGTAGTCTAGGGCTAAACTTATATCATTGATACTCTTTAGGTACAAGATTATTGACCTACCCCCTGATTCCTGAAGCTCAAACAACCTCCAT
The DNA here is from genome assembly GCA_000349905.1 of Volvariella volvacea V23. Lineage (NCBI taxonomy): Eukaryota > Fungi > Basidiomycota > Agaricomycetes > Agaricales > Pluteaceae > Volvariella > Volvariella volvacea. The sequence continues at coordinate 2,627,453 of KB722736.1, read as the reverse complement.
GTCCTATCCCTTGAGACAGAAAGAATCAGGTGATCATCTGGGCTAAACGCGACCCTCGTGATAGTAAGGGCATGCCCTGCCAGAGGTTGCCCAATAAGCTGGAATTTATCAGTATCATATACGCGCACAACAGCATGTTCGGGACTAGTAGCCTTGCAAGCAGAGGCCATAAGCTTGCGTGAGCTGGAAATAGCAAGAGCAATAGACTGTAGGGGTTTAGAGACACCTTTGAACAATCGAGGGGCACTTACTTCATAACCATGGCCAAAAACCTTTTCGATCTCTGGCCAAAGCGTGATCGATGCTAGTTCACTATCGAAGGGTCTTCGCAGTGGTTTTGCGCTGATATGCTGAGTTTCTAATGTCATGTTAGGCATCCGTGAGTGGCACAATCAATTTCTTATGGTACCTTCACCAACTGCCTTATTGGATAAGCCCAGAGCTGGCACATTTGCGGCCAATGGCCGGTGATGCTATCATAGCGCATTAGCCCTGGTAAGACTAAAAATCCTGAAACAAGATATCATACTTCTGTCTCATCGAAGCTGACAATTTGTAATGTCTCTACTAGATTGACAAACGTGCGCGGGGCTTCGAAGACTCGTACAACTTTCTCGTCTGCAATACTGGCGAACTTGAGGGTGCTTATAAACCCTGCACTGACGAGGTCATATCCGTGCACCTGGGGACGAGCGAGTTCGTGCCACGACTCCTTTAACCCTTCAAGGGAGCACCCATGTATGCGCGTCGTTTGGTCGAGACTGATAAAGCAATCAAAACGAGGCCTCACAAGTAATACTATTGATGGAGCAGAGAACGGACCTTGCGGATATCAAATATTCCCCACCAGGACTCCAATCAACCCCCCGTACGGGGCCACTGTGACCACTGATGGCACCCTTCTCTTCCCAATATTCTGTTTCATCGCCACCAAGACTACAACGCCATCTTCTCCATCCACCTGCCCAGCCCCACGCCATTACTTCAATTCCGTCTTGACGCCAGAGCCCCCCAACGAAGCCGCCCAGTCTTTGTCCACCAACATCACCAAATCGTTGGCGATTAACCCATATCTTGGATTTTGAGGAAGCGGCAAGAGAAGCAGGTGACCAGAGAATGAGAGAGGAATCTATAGAAGTGGACAACAGGGTCGATGTATTCCATTCGCCTGGGCGCCAACTCAGTGCAGTGATACCCGCTTCGTGTCCAATCAATAGTGCATCAAAGGTGATAGAAAACTGTTGCGACCTAACAACCATAATGAGTCAAGAACAAAGTAAAGCGTACGTGATTGCACATGCCCTCCATTCTTGGATTTAACTATGATAATATGCTTTTTCAGAGAGATTTGGCGCCCCCCTTCTTCGTCTCCTACTTCGCCTAGCGATGCCTCAAAGGCATCCAAAAGCTCGTCGCTGAGGCCATCGCTTCCAGATAGGTTGGGTCCATCTTTTTCTGACGCTTCGATACTCCACAAACGGATGGTTGAGTCTTGTGATCCAGATGCTAAAACCAATGGATCCGAAGGCGTCGATGGTCGCTTGAACGCGAGTGTCCGAACCCAATCCTCGTGTCCGGAAAGGGTAGCAGAATGAATAAACTTATCACAAGAATTAGTGCACAAAAATGTCCTTTTGCATGACGTACTCACGTTGTCGTCGGATGAAGTCCAGATCTGCACATTCCTATCCGTACCAGCCACAGAGAGTATGAGGGCTTATCGACAGGAGAAAGTATGTGATAATATCATAGATGAAGAAATAACTAAATACCTTTAGACTCTGGTAATTCGCACAGGGCTATGGCGAGTGGATACTTTCCATTGAACAAGATCGTCTGAATTTCCTTAAGCCCGTCTGTAGGCATTGTTAGATAACTGAGATAAGATTTAAAAAATGATCATACTCGACCGATCAGTCCTCCAGATTTTGATCGAGGAGTCCGAAGCACCAGTTACAACCAGGCTATCATAGACACAGAGTGCAGAAATAGCATTTTTGTGTGCCTGGTATGGTTCCGATGAAGACCACTAGTAGTCGTGCAGTCAGCACGACGGGATTGCTGCCTAGGTACCAATAGTCACATGCCTTTTCCTCCTGCTTCGTCCAACATAAAACAACACCCTTGTCGTCAGCGCTGATGAATCTCGCTTCGTCTATATGCCGAACGCAGGTTACGAGACCCTCATGTCCAGGAAGAGTCTCCGAGACTCCGTCGTCATTTTCTGACTGAAATAGATGAGAAAAGGCATCATATGCAAGCGATACGTACTAGAGTATTCCAGATGCAAACAAGCCTTGAGGAACCAAATGCGATTAGTGAGGACGGTGAGATATCAGCAGCATGGGCATGGCGATTTGTTGATGCCGCTATGTAGACTGGGCGTGCAGGCATTATGATGTGAAGATCATACCCCCAGTCTCGGGTTAGGGTCTATTCTGCGTCACCCAACAAAGTCCACCAAACACCACAAACCTTGAAGTTCATGGCGATTCTCGGTATCGGTACGGACCTCGTTCATATACCCCGAATAGCTGCATTATGTCGCAGAAGAGGCATGGATAAGTTAGCCGCACGAATTTTAAGCCCGAAAGAGCGACGCCGTTGGGATGAACTATTGAACGAACAGACAAAAATTCAGTTTCTCGCAGTGCGGTGAGCAGTTACAATGCTCTGCAATTCCTCTAACGTTGAGCACGAATAGATGGGGTGTAAAAGAAGCTGCTTACAAGGCCTTGCACCCAACATTTCGTCCATTCTGGAAGGACTTTACATATGATAGTGTCCTCACTACAGACCATAGAAAACCCTCCTTACTTTACCACCCTATAAATGAGAGCGTGGACGAGCTTCCTTTGAGGTTGCATGTTTCCGTTTCCCATGACGGTGAATATACTCTGGCGTATGTTCTTGCAGAAGCTCAGTCGCTTAGCCTGTAGTGTAGCGGAGTGGACACAGTAATATGTTATTAAGTCTTGTCTAATTACTTATGATTTAGAATTCACTTGCTTCGGCCACCATTCTGGCCACCAAGGAGAAACGGCCGCCTGGAGATCCAGGTCTGGACTATAAAGCCTCAACTGGAGTTCACCTCGTAGTGCTGCTTCAACGTGCTCTAACCGAAGTAGTGCAAGCCCTAAGCCGTTATAAGTGGTGAGTAACTTTCCTGTCCCACGAGGCCGAGGTCGACCCATGGAGTCTTGAGTGTGATGTGGGCGAATATCTAGGTTTGAATTGAATTTTTGCCCAAGCAGAGAGGTCAAGTCGGAAGTACTGTCACTCAATGTGAGAATGGCAGTGAACAATGCCGTAGAGTATCTAAGAGTACCTTGTACTTGGATCATGTATTAGGACTGGTAATGTCCTCTTTCTGACGATTCCAGTGTGGTACGTTCGCACTGTAAGCTCCTGCCCAACGTAGCAACCCTTACGAAAGTCCACTACAGCTCAGTGTCATGGCATTGTCTGCAACAAACAAAATGACAGCTTACAACCACCCATAACGTCCAAATTCGAGTCCATCGGGAAAGCGTGAGTTGGAATAATGTCAGTGGAGCCTTCCGGGACGCCATTCAGGAGGCGATGCACTAAATATTCGCTGGGGGGGAGAAGGTCATGCGTAGCACGATCGGAAGCTGCACGAGATTGAGTTGGGTCGGGCAAGCTATGATGGGACTCACGAGTATCTCCTTTCCGTACCAACAAACGCCGTCCCATCCCAGCGGCCCTTCTGTCCAATACGGCCAAGTCTTCAGAGCCCCAAGGCCAAGGGCTGTCTTCTTTCCAGACTGGTTCAATGCATCCACTCGCGGACCACAGCCATTGTCTGGCTGATTCCGGGACTGAATCTTTTTCAGAGCCCCATGCAGCCCATACATCATATTCGTCTGAAACATCCCTTATTTTCACTTTGGAGCGCAACACATAACGCTTGAGCACTGCCAACAGCGGGGTCGCTTCACCTGGGGAAGCATCAATTTCGAGGAGGAAGGACCGAGCCCCATTATCCTCTGTCTTGACGTACGCAAAAAGATCGTGTAATACCCTGCCCTGATCATGTGCAACGAGTTGACACGTCTATTGAAGTGATTACAAGAGAAAGGTGCGCGCCTGGGCAGAGAGAATGGCGGTATAACCAGGTCTGTAGTCTAGGATGGATTTTGCCAATACTCCATTCAGAAACGAGACTGCTTGGGATCCGGATACGGAGAGAATAGTTCTGTGTGGAATGGGAGAGAGAGAGGGAGTGGTGCGCAATAGAGACCGTAATATTGGTGGGGACATGATAATAATTAGCAGGCAGCAGCTCAGCGCGGGGCGATTCCGGAAGTCACGTGGCCGACACAGACAGCCCGGCAAAAAGGTAGAGACGGGCTCCTTTCAAATTTGCACCGCGCTCGAGTTGAAGCATGTCGTCGTCTTGTCAGCATCTTATCAGTGCTCTCAAGGAATGTCTGATGCGCTCAGATTGTGTCATCAAGGAGGGGAATCTCCCCTCGGACTGCCTTAGGAATCATTTGGACGAGCTGCCAGAGGAGTGTCGCTCCCTGCGCAAGGCTACATTTGAGTGCAAACGAGGGATGGTAAGCATTGATCTTAGTAATGATGAATAAGCTAGTTAACAAATTGATTGCTTTCTCAGCTTGACATGAGGAAGCGGTTCCGGGGAAATGTCATAGGGACGCAATTTGAGCATGGGCAAAAGGATGGGGCTTAGACAAATACAACTATTTGGGCAGGAGGTGAACGGTCACATTGTTGGTTGCCCCCTTTCCAGTCCCCCTGCTGACTACGCTATCGTGGCTATGATGACGACATACCATTCTATAGGCTTGTATCACTGTCTTATAAGGAGCGCCTCTTTCCGACGTACCTACTCAACCCGCATCATGTCCAAACCTCTTTTGCTTTATTCTGCTCCCACTCCCAATGGTCGCCAGCCAGCCGCTCTGCTCGAGGAGCTCAAAACGGCCTATCCCGGCATTGACTATGAGTGAGTTACTTGGTGGGGCCATTGCTTCGACGTGCACTGATGATGCGTAGAGCACAAAAGATTGACATCAGCAAAAATGTGCAAAAGGTTAGAGTGTTCAGTAGGCCATTGCACACACTGTGTTCAACAGCATAATAGGAACCATGGTACATTAAATTGAATCCAAATGGCCGTATTCCTGTTCTCGTCGACAGAAACAGAGATGACTTTGCGGTTTTCGAGACTGCCGCCATATTGCTCTACTTGGCGCAGCATTATGACAAGGATCACAAGTTCTGGTTTGATCCCGCCAAGGATCCCAACAATTACAGCGAGATGCTGCAATGGATCTTCTTCGCTGTAAGCGTGCACTTGACCACAGGCCGTGCATCCTTAGCTAAATTTACGATTTAAGCACGGCGGTATTGGCCCCATGCAAGGTCAAGGTAAGGCTGAGATAGCTTCACTTACGCAATGCGTGCTTATCATAAGTGTTCAGCTGGTCACTTCAACCATGCCGCACCAGAGGATATTCCCTATGCAAAGAAGAGTATGGCAGTGAATTGTTCGATTTATATCATCAACTAACACAGCGTTATAGGGTATCAAGATGAGACCAAAAGACTGTATGGCGTGCTTGAAATCCGCCTCGTTGGACGAGATTGGCTTGCAGGGTCTGGGCGGGGTAAATACAGTCTCGCTGACATCAAGGCGGCACCATGGTAGGTTCGTTCTTCCTTGTTTGCCGTATTTGTGTCTTGATGATGGCCAGGGTGAACGTTCACAAATTCGCTGGAGTAGAAACGCTGGATGCATGGCCCAACGTCAAGGCATGGTTGGAACGATTCAATGAGAGGCCTGCAGTGAAAGCTGGGAATGCGCACCTTTGAATGGAGTGCTCTAAATGTGTAGTGTAAATAAATACAAACAAGACGATTAGTGGCTCCGTCAATCCGCTTGTTTTCACGTTCTGCCATTCTATGATCCCTGCTGCAAGAATTCTACAACCGCGCCTACAAGGTCTAGTTTATCGTCCCCACGTACTTGCGCGCAATCTCCACAACTACCATATTTCAACGCCGTCCAGCCATCTGAATGTAGCAAGATCAGTCTCCATGTCCCACCCTATGGACCCAGGAGCACATCGACCACCACCTAATAGCGCATCTGAAGCCGCCAATTCAAGTCCCCCTACTTCTGGCACCAGCCTGTCACCTACCTTGAATGTTCCCTCTGGCATTCAACCCGAAGCACTTGAAGCTCAGTCATCAACACCTCCATTCGACACACATGCATTCTTCACTGCCTTGGAGAAAACATTTCCGACCCCAACTGCACGTAGCTTGATGCGCGCAACTAGGGCATTGCTGGTCGACAGAATAGGGCGGATCCGACGTGAAGGTCTTACCGTGAAGGATCTAGACAATGTATGTATGCACGGCTGCCATTTTGCTACGGTGCCTCAATATTTTCGCTAGCAAGCGTATTTATTCCGTGCAGCGCTATCAGAGTTGCGTTCTGAGGTCATGATGCGGAGGAACAATGATACGGCCGCCATACGAGCAGCCACTACTGCTCTTCGGAAAGAAGTCGATCGCTTAGATGTTAAGATGAAGGAGGATATCACTACACTGAAGCACGAGTGCGTATTGCCGATAAGCATTTGCTGCCCTCACAAAACATAACCCTTCTAGAATTCAAATGGAACTCGATAGCCGAAAGAACGAGGCAAAGGCAGATTTAAAGCGCATGGATATTGCTATCGAGGTTGGCGTGAAACATTGCACGATATCGAGTGCTAATATTGTTTGCAACTTTAGGAACTCCTCAATAAGGCCATCGTCAGTGTCAGTGATCTTCGCACGGACGTCGAAGAGATTAAATGGAATAACATGAAAAAAGCAGTTGGTAAGACGAGGTGTTCGTCTCTGTCAGATCTCTCTCTCATAAGCTCTTAGCTTCTCTTTCATGCTTCGTCTTAGCCATCATCATAGGAATGGAAATTCGACCTCAACGAGAACCGCAGCCTCCAGCCCCACATCCCGCGACTCTACCCGCTCAAGAGACTAAGCCATGGACCGCATAAGATTACGGCGCGTTCACGATCAGTATTACCTAGACTACAGCAATCAGCATCAGCACCTTGTATATCACACCTTGTACCATGATACCCTTACAGACGTGGATACACTAATAACATGGACTATTTCGAGTTGACGTCCAGCTGCTTTAGTGTAGATGACAGGCTATCGAGTTCCTTGTCCGTTGAAGGCGTTGCGGCTTCTACGCCTGTTGAGGGGCTGATACTTGTCGAGCTATTCGTAGTTACTATCTCTTTTGCACCAGTTTCCTCTTCCCTTTCATCAGCCTCCCAATCATCCGGCACAGCCTCCGCGGCTGCTCTTTTCTCCTCTCTTTTCTCCTTCCTTTTGGCATTCTTTTTGGCGCTTTTGCTCATAGGCTTTCCATTGGCAGATATAGATGTACTCGACGAGGGGGGTGGAGCCCAGCCAATAATATGTCCTTTAGGTAGGATGTTGGCATCCATCTGTTGTTGTCTGGTCCCTCTGAACCTCTTTACATCTTCTTGGGGTGTGAAGCCAGGCCGGATTCTAATCTGCTTACGAACCCTGCATAATCACGCATTCGAGCTTGAATCGTCGAAAGGTACTATAAGGACATACGATCCGTCTGCTCGTCTTGATTCTGGGATTACACGCTCTAGTGTTTGTGGATCAAGAGCAATGCCCGATGGGGTCTGCTCAGGATTAACGGGCGGTTGTGGCATGCGAGACATGATGAAGATCGTGCGACGTTAGAAGGCTAAAGCGATTGTTGTGTGTGAGTGAAATGGCTGATAGATACGAGGCGGACTTTGAATGACACGCCATCTAATCTACACTTAATTGCTCACTAGCACAAGCCCCAACACTCATGCGATACGCCGTACTCGTCACTGGGCCCGCTGGCGCCGGGAAATCGACTTTCTCTGGGGCTTTCATGACACATTTGCACACATCGCGTCGCACTGCCCATTTGGTTAATCTTGACCCCGCTGCCGCACCAACAAGTTTCGAATACGAACCCGCAATAGATATTAAAGATCTCGTCAGTCTGGACGATGTAATGGGTGAGCTAGGTTATGGGCCCAATGGGGGCTTGGTATATTGTTTTGAGTGAGTGAGTGGAAGTTTCTTCGTCGCATATTCACAGACTAAGGGACTAGGTATCTCCTGCAAAACATGGATTGGCTGGAGGAAGAGCTAGGCGGTTACGATGATGACTATCTCATCATAGACTGTCCAGGTTAGAACTTCTCCTTTAGTGTATGAAACCTCAGCTTTTCACGCAACCTCATCAGGCCAAATTGAGTTGTACACACATCACCCATTCCTTCCGACGCTCGTGCGAAATTTGCAGAGAATGGGTATCCGAACCTGCGCGACCTATCTCATAGAATCTCAGTTTATGGAGGACAGATACAAGTTTTTCAGGTAACGACATGAACCCGTGTCATGTCCTTTCACAGAGCTCTGAGTTCTTGCGTCAAGTGGCGTTCTATCTGCAATGTCGGCCATGGTAAATCTAGAGATACCATGGATCAATATTCTGTCAAAAATGGACCTCATCACCCCCAATCCCGATGACCCATCATCTGGTGGGAGGAATGGCCTCCGGGGACGCAAAGATATTGCAAGGTAGGTTCCTGATATCCCCTGTACGAACGAACAGACAAACACCCTTCCCACTAGATTTCTGGACCCAGATCCGTTACTCCTTGCTTCCGCACCGGGCCAGGAGAGTAACGTATCCAATCCCCGCTTTCATTCCCTCAATCAAGCCATTGTGCAGCTGGTACATGGTGTCTTTCAAGTTGCTTGCTTTCTTTCTGATGCTGGTGTAGATCGAAGACCACCCGTTGGTCTCCTTCTTACCTCTAGACCTCACCTCGTCTGATTCTTTGGAGACGGTAATCAGTCACATAGATTATACTATGCAGTATGGGGAAGACGAAGAGCCACGCGAGGTAGGGCCATTCTCAACACTTTTGGTCACAGCTAACCTTAGTTACATGGCAGCCTCGGGATCTTGATGAGGGAGACTTCGCAGATATGGAATGAGACCACGAGATCGTAATGTAGCTACAAGTCATGCACTAAGTTATGTAGTTGATGAAATCATTGTTGCCCGATGTGATGGTACTCACAACCTTATCAGTCTCTGTTTGGCACTCGGAAGCACTCCCATAAATCCATTACATCAACTTGTAACTCTACCGACTTCTGCTCTCTAACATGCCGAGTTACTATCCTTCCCAAGGATCGCACTATTCTCATCACCACAGAACTGGGTATATGTCATCCACTAATGGCATATATCAAGATACATACCCAGATGGTGGTCACTACTATCATATGTCTTCTCAAGCGCCATACGGAAGGGATGGGGTGCACGTCGTCCCCACTCATAGCAGCAGTGGACGAAGATCTAAACACCATCATCATCCTCGTGTAACTCAGATTGCGGTGTCTGCTCCATCAGTGGTTATTGTAAGTGCTTTAAGCAGTACACAGTTTCGCTCTGTGACAGCGTACTAGGCGCCGAACTTGAGAGAACAACACAAAAGTAGTCGACACCGCAGGGACTTGTCATTCGGAGAACGATTTCGCCTTTTCTTTGGCTTAGCATCAAGAGGTGTAGAATACCGTTCCAAGAACAGCCCGTGGGGTTTTCTGGGTCGTTCTAGACGTCCCAAGTATTACGATGCTCGTACTGGAGCTGAAGTGGACGAGAGGGGTAGACGTGTCTACCAAGTTTAAACACACGACGGAGGCCAAGGCCGGTATGATAATTTGGGTCGTAATTAGCGCGCATTGGGTGTACGGACTAATTGTAACAATTTTATACAGTGCAGACGCTCTCTTTACATTACCATCCCTTGTATCATAGGTATTAGTAGCTTGCAAAGGGTCTCCTGAATTAAGAAGTCGAGTGATCAGCCTGGGTACGGCTTTCCTTCTGCGCCTGTAGCCACATATTAACCTGCTTTCCGACGATGTCGACCACCTTGAGTAATCCGTAGCGAGCCATGACTTGGGAAGGACTCTCCCGGGTGTTCTCCCATAGGGCAGACATTGAGACTTCGACCTGGACATCAATCAGTTACGCGCAACACGCCACGTTCTGATGTCTTACTTTTTCAGCTGTCTCTCTCAGGCAGGTATCTATGGTGGTGCCGATGGCTTCAGCGGCCTCGTCAAGTCTTCCCATAAGAACATCGGCTCCGTCTTCAAAGATCTCGTCCTTGCAGTTGCTTATGTAGTTCTTGAATACAGCCTAGTAACGGAGATCAACACCAAAGTAGACAATGTAGCGTTCTCATACCCTTTGTCGAGCAACGCTGCCTTCTCCGCGTTCCTGCATAGCAAGGTCGTAGCCCTCCCTTAACTGAGCTTGGATGTGAGGAGCCATAGACCTAGATGCCTCCTTTTGTTGGCTTGCAAGTGCCTCACGTGCAAGGTGTAGGGTCCTTTTAAGTCCAGCAACAGATTCCTCCAGACAAAGCTCTCCTTGTGCTTTTGCACGATCCTTCAGTGATGGTGGAGCTGAGCTTTCTATTTCACAGACCAGTGCCTTAAGCACTTCCTGAATGCGACTCTCAAAGGTTGAGAACAAGTCCGACTCGAAAACTTTACCCCACGAATGTGCAATGCTGCGTGTGAAGGGG
>KB722736.1:2537195-2612733 GCA_000349905.1 Volvariella volvacea V23 | reverse complement strand
GAGATTGAGGAGTCACAACAAGGAGTGGGTGCTACCGTAGCACTGTGTGACGTAGCGCGTGCGTGACTGCTTAAATAGGTGTGACAGCACGCGTCAACTCACCAACGACACGAAGAGTGATTAAGGGTCGCTAAGGTCAATATTTTATCCTATAACATACTATACATATCTTTTCCAATCACCATTTTTGAGGTAACCAGTGACTCGTCAACTTCCTGGCGACGTCAAATTCCACGCTGGATATTCCACTAACACCCCTCTGATCTTTCAGCTCCCCAGCTCCTACCCCCATAAGCAATGCTCTTCCCTGGCTGAAGGCGTATGGCGTCAGCTCGCTCTCTGAGTGGATACGCGAACTGCTCAAAATGGATTCATTTCCCATATTCACCTCTTCGACGAGGTTCATGCTTGTATCAAGACCGATATCTCCTGCTTCAAGTTCGTCCGATCGGAATAATCTGTATTCGCTTTCGCAATTTGGCAACTTTCGTATTGGCAGGTCCCTTAAGATGTCCTCTTTGAGCAGGTCGTCGCCTGGTGTCTGGCCCTCCGACTCATAATCGACGGGTTGCGAGTGCGGATTGTATGCCCACTCAAGGTCTTTGAAAGGGATAGGATCAGCGTCTGGGAGCCAATCAAGCCAGGTAGTTCCTGCGTCACCACACTGGAAGGTACCCCAACTCATTTCTTGTTCAACGGATACATCGAGTGCACCGCTATGAAATGGGGTACAGAACTCGGCGACAGACCTGAGTGGGCATTCATTGGTGCACCACGAATGCGTGGTAGGGTACGGCTCCTCGACGAAAGATTGTTGTGATTCAATAGGAGGGCCACGGTATCCAAACGTTTGGTGAGAGATCTGAGTATAAGGTGGAAGGGTCGCAAGTGTATACGCATTGCGTCCTGCTGGGAAGTACTTTGAGCTCGTGAGTTCTCGACCTTGAAGTTCTTTTGGAGTTTGAGATGCAGACTGAGATGGGCCAAGGGACGGTGACGAGCTCCTTGACCAGGCATGACCCGTCATTTCCTGGTTCTCGGTTCTCGCATCAGGGGTGATACTCCCATCTACAACGCGTTCTGATGACCCATCCTCTTGGCCCTGGCATGCGAGACTCAGTCTTGCACACCCTCCTTGATCCGTTTTGGCAGATGATTTCGTCTTCATAATGATTGAATGAACTTCTGAGGGAGTCACATCTTGTTCAATGTCCCACGCGGCAGATTGACGAGATGAATCGGGACTTGTGTACTTGCTGTCACTGCTGGATGACGACAGTGCTTCTGCGTTATCCTCATCTTTCGACTTCATCTGCGTCTTTGAAGTTGCACGGAACTTGAGTTCCGGGGACGGTGGGTTCTCTTTATTCGTCTTTTCCTCGTCCTCGCCAAATCGTCGAGAGTCCTGCTCTTGTCGCTTCGCGGTGACGCATTTCAGGAACTTTCCCTCAGAGAAATAAATCGTGTCTTTTCCACGTATTGGGAGGTGATTTATTGGTGTAGGACTGCAGTAACGACAATGAATGCTTACCTTTCTTCTGTACGCTCCTTGTTAACGCGGAGGCCTTCCCTTTATTGAAGACACCAACAGCCACGGCGGATGGTTTAATCTGACAATAATCAATCGCTCCGTTGTGAATGGGCACAAGGGTTGCTCACCGTTAATCGACTAGTACCAATGTTTTTGGGAGTAAAGCCATGAATTAGCGCAAGTCCTGTGGGCACCTTGGCTTGCACTCTCTGACGGGGTTGCTCATCCTCGGAATCTGTATTTCGCTTGGACAGTTTCATGATCTCCCGTCTTTGCCTCTTGCGCTCTCGTCTTTCCTTGAGCCCTGTATAAGATATCATGTACCACCGCTCTTACGCTGAAATGTAGACTATAACATACTCAAAGCCTGTTCTTCGGTCTTCCCCGCATGTCCCTGGTCCGCCTTGGTTGCTTTTTTGACTTTTTTTTGTCGTGAGGTATCTCGTAGCGCAGATTGAGATTCCTTAGCCTTCCCTACGCTTGGCCCTGTCCCGGCTAACTCTATTCCCAGTGATAAATATTGATGGCTTCGTCAAGTGAAACACCCACTTTTTTCAGCTCTGGATTGTAATTTCAAAGGCGTTTGAAACCCATACGCAGCCGTGGAAACATTACGGGAATAGGCATTACTGGTCAATGGCGATAGTTTTGGCGATGGGCATACTGCCCTAGAGGAGCTGCGCTGGTCCTGTAGATACGAGGTGATGATCTCGTCCTTATCAAGCTTAGGGATCTTGAGCAGTAACTCGGGACTGAGGTTGTATGGTCCATGGGCCATGTGTGGGTGTCAATACATCCAGGATACAGTCCTAAACGTATACATGGTACTTTGACGTCATAACCACACAAACTCATGCAGTGCACACAAAATACATGTATTCCTACAACAAATTATAAGGTCATCACGAAACACTCATTGTAACAAAAATCCCCTTACTCCTTGTCCGTCAAATCCGCAAAGGCGTGCTCTTCACGCTCCTTTAATCGATCTTCATCCCCCGCCGTTGTTCCATTAGCGCTGCAGCTTATGCTCGTCTCTCCTTGTTTAACTGAATATTAAGCCACAGCTAGGATTGACACCTGAACTCACTCATTTAAGGTGGTTATAACAAATGTGTGACCTACTTGGCATAATTGAGTGATATTTTCCAGAATAGAACCTATCTGATGTCAAGAGGCAAGAGACTGTCAAACCGAACCCAACAGTAATCGAGTGAAGTAAACTGTGGCGCATAAGGGAGAGATAACGCAATCCTATGGGCACCTCAAGCGATTAGATGCAAGTGAGTCTTGAATATACCAGTTTTTCCCTCAGTCGTAGGTTGTAATCTTCGTTAAATTGCATACTTCGCTAAATTATAAGATGAAGGGCTTCATCCCCGTGGGACGGGTTAAATGGGGGAACGTCTGGTTTTTTCGTTTGTGTCAGCATTTTCCGAGTCCTTGGGCGGGTCAGAAGGATCTGTGCAGAGAGCTGAGTCAATGGAGGGAGGCATGGCAGATGCGCTTTGCATCATGCTCAAGGCTTATATTCCCCGTCGCTTATCTAGAAGATATTTTTGAGATGTGAGTGCTTTCCGCTCGGTTATGAATTAGACGAAGGGAAGGGACTAGGTGAGCAGCCTATTCACACGAAGTGTCAATTCAGGGTATTATTGATGCTCCATTCTTGGATCGAAATCTACAATGAAAATGCACAAGCCCAAAATGCTAGAATATTATAGTTTTTGAATTACAATTGCAGAAGCAGCACCACCCTGGGATTGAGATGAGGTCAGGTTCACGGAGAGGACGAAAGTAGGCAACATACCCCATTGCAGATACCAGCAGCACCATATTCCCCAGACTTAAGCGCGTGCACCAGCGAAACGATGATACGGGATCCAGAGTTACCAATGGCATGACCAAGTGCAACGGCACCACTGATCGAGAATATAAGAGGAAGAACGCACGACAAAGACGCTCACACTCACCCATTAACGTTGATCTTAGCTGGGTCGATGTTCAATACCTTCTCAGCAATGCGGACAACCACGGAGAAGGCCTCGTTTATCTCAAACAATGAGATATCGTTTGCTGTCAGGTTGGCCTTTTCAAGGGCAATTGGCAATGCAACAGTTGGTGCGATTGGGAAGTCAATGGGGTCAACGCCAGCATCAGCCCAAGCTGACGTGAAGGCTGTCTTAGCTCGTAGAACATAGGAGCAAATGCAAAATTCACGTACAAACTACTTTTGCGAGAGGCTTCAATCCCAGCTCTTGCGCCTTTTCTGCAGACATCAGGATTAAAGCGGATGCGCCATCACTGAGAGGGGACGAGTTGGCTGCAGTTATAGTGCCATCTTTCTTGAATGCAGATCTTAATGTAGGGATCTTCTCGTAAATTACGCGCCTGTATTCCTCGTCCTCTCGCACGACGGTGTCTCCTTTTTTGCCCTTGACTACCACGGGAACAATTTCAGCGTCGAAAACGCCTGATTCCCAAGCTTTCGTGGCGCGCTGGTAGGACTCAATAGCATGGGCATCCTGTTGCTCACGACTGATGTTGAACTTCTCGCGAGCAGATTCGCCACAATTGCCCATAGCGAAGTTGTTGTAGACATCCCACAGACCGTCATGCTCGAGCGAGTCAAGAGTGGTAAACTTGCCGAAGGTGGTGTTTTGTCGAGGCAGGAGATACCTAATTCACGATTATCAATGAAAGAGCTGGGAAGCAAAGCGCGAAATGCTTACGGCGCGTTACTCATGCTCTCCATTCCCCCAGCAGCGACGATGGAACGATCACCGAGTTTGATACTCTGAGCAGCCAGGATAACGGATTTCATACCGCTAGCGCAGACCTTGTTGACGGTGGTCGCGTCAGAGCTTGTCTTCATACCCGCGCTGAGGGCGACCTGACGAGCCGGAGATTGACCAACACCAGCTTGGACGACATTGCCGAAATAGATCTCTTCCACGAGTCCTGGCTCGATCTTTGCCTTGTCGATAGCGGCCGAAAGCGCTATTTTACCGAGCTGGGGGGCGGTGAAAGACTTCAAGGAGCCATTGAAAGAACCGACAGGGGTGCGGGCAGCAGAAACGATGACGACTTCGTGGGACTGGGACTGCAGCGGACGATGAGAAACAAACGCGTGGGAGAGGAGAGGACACTGACCATCGAACGGGCAAAGATTGGAGCGAAGGTGCGGGGAGTGGGACGGGCGTGTAGTGCGAGACGAGAAAACAACATGGTGCAGCGTTTATAAGGGCGTGATTGTTAGGCCGACTCGGTGATAACCAGGGCACAAAGATTTGGTTTCAGATCGTACCACAATACGAGTGGGTTGCGGGGAGAACGGTTTGTTGTCGGATGAGCCAACAATTACTCAGAAATAGGCCGACGTCGACAGCGTCGCAGAAGAGAGGCAGCACCGCAAGACTTGCACCACCCATAGCTTTATAGCTGACGTTCAAAGTTGACCCGCCGGATGGGTAAGCTCCGAATGTCTGTCATATGTTTAATCCGCCTGCCCCACGGCGTTCTCTGCTGCCCTGCTCGCATCCAGCTCCAACATCCCAGCCATGCTCGCATCTTTGTCCTGTCCATCTTTCACTCACAGTGCACACCTTGTGCGGGCACTCGTCGCATTGCTTACGCCCGTTACGTACGGAACCTGATCTCCTTTGGCTTGGCTTTCAAAGACAACTGAATAAGACCGAATACCGCATCCCTTCTGAGCAGACGGCGTGATACCATCAATTCCAATTGACAGCTGTATCGACAATCATGAACCACGCCTCCATCCATCGCACATTCCTCTCGGATTCTGACCAATCATCCGTTCCTACTGCCGCCATTACTTCATTTACAGCTGCAGCCGTTTCACAAGGGTGTAAATACCAACAGGGTGTTCCCAACGTAGGGTGCTCTCCCTGCGACAGCACAGGTAAGGGAGCAGCTGGATGCGAGAGAGCAAAGGTAGTTGCTTCAGATCCCTCCGTCAGCGCTACTTTGAGAAATGGACTGCGAACAATCTCATCCAGGGTAAGTGGTGTACCATCTAAGTGGCAGTTACGGTTAAGGATGTCGCCGGAGTAGCTGTGCACACACTGGACTTATGCAATGTGAAATAAAGTGTGGGGACGCGAAAGGTGGCGGAAAACACGACATATTGATGTGAAAGCAGGCGTTCTACTTGCGGGATTTCTGTTGCTGTAGCCTCGTCATCTTCGCCCGCTTCTGTGTCAACTTCATATCCCGGGCCCAAAGATCCACGAAATATACTAGGGTACAGCACTTGTCGGGACATAAAGCCCGTGCCGTGCGACTAAGGCGTTCTGAGCAAGTTAGCAGATGGGGCAGAAACTGGGATCATCGCACAGGATGCTCATTCCAACTCCATCCTCGGCACGCTTGGATGTCGGGGGACAGCAGCTGATTATTAGAGTATTTCGCGATAAAGGCCTTGCAGGCCTGCTGGAACTGGGGCCTGCTGAGCATGGTGTCACAGCATGTCACATCACGCAAATCCTTTGCAGTTGTAGAAATAAGGTTTCAGCCACTGCTTAGGTGATTGAGCAACGGAGTAAGCACAAGCCACCCACCAAAACATAGCCCGTCCAAGTGCCGGCTCCATCATCGCGGTCCTCATTACCGCAAACACACCTTACTTTTAAGCATGGCCGTAGGCAAGGTAAAAGATACCCTGTCTCGCTGAGGATGTCGAACTTATGAAATCTTCACTGTTAGAACAAGCGCCTCTCTAAAGGAAAGAAGGGTATCAAGAAGAAGGTCGTTGACCCCTTCTCTCGCAAAGGTCTGGTGCCATTGGTACTGCTTGTGGGGGTGCGCTCGTTAATTGTTGCATAGATTGGTACGATATCAAGGCCCCATCAATCTTTGAAGTCCGAAATGTTGGCAAAACTCTGGCCAATCGCTCCCAGGGGTTAAGTATGTCAAACCATTACTCTCCCCTTGTATTTAGGGCTGACCTACTTGGTAGAGAACGCCAACGACTCTCTAAGGGGCCGTATCGTTGAGATCTCATTGGCGGACCTAAACAAGGACGAGGATCAATCATTCCGTAAAATCAAGCTTCGCATTGACGAGATTCAAGGCAAAAACTGCTTGACCAACTTCCATGGCATGGACTTCACCTCCGACAAGCTCCGTTCTCTTGTTCGAAAATGGCAAACACTCATCGAGGCCCATGTCGACGTCAAAACAACTGACGGATACTTACTTCGTCTCTTCGCCATTGCATTCACCAAGCGACGGCCGAGTCAAGTGAGAAAGACTACATATGCTCAATCCAGTCAGATTCGGGAGATCAGGAAAAAGATGTTTGAGATCATGACGCGGGAGGCATCGAATTGTGACTTGAAGGAACTCGTACAGAAGTTTGTCCCTGAAGCCATTGGACGGGAGATCGAGAAGGCGACTCGAGGGATTTATCCCTTACAAAACGTCTTTATTCGCAAGGCGAAGATTCTGAAGGCACCCAAGTTCGATGTGTCCAAGCTACTGGAGCTTCATGGGGAGTCTACTGATGTACGTGTTCTCTTTTGAGATCGCTTTGTCCAATGTTTTGACGTGCTTCGCCCTCAACAGGAGACAGGCACACGCGTTGTGAAGGACTTCAAGGAACCTGCACCACTTGATTCTGTCTAAGCATTCTGTAGCTGCTATACATTTCCATGTTCCATTATGCCATATTATGTCATCGCAAATGCACCATGACCTGACCGCGATCCATAGTAGCAATTCGAGTGTATTTTTCTTTCTTGTCTTAGTGGGGATAAGTGGTGGACAAATATTCAAACAAGGATCCAAATTAGACCGATTCTTCCACCTCCCAGGACCTTATCGCAAATTTGCTATAGAGCTCACCCTTTTGGTTCACCCATGGCTGATATCGATTATTTGAAGAAACGACTGACTTCACATCCAGACTTCCCAAAAAAAGTATTTGCGTCCATCTTCTTAGGCCGTAAGCTGACCAGTTCGCCCCACTAGGGGATCGTATTCCTGGACATCTTCCCTATTCTCAGGGACCCTCTCGCGTTCGAGACTTTGATAACCCATTTCGTTCATCACGTTCTATCCAGTACGCCACACCGAATATCATCCAACAAGATAGATGTTGTTGTCGGACTAGACGCGAGGGGCTTCCTTCTTGGACCTATCATTGCGCTCCGGCTCGGGGCCGCTTTCGTCCCTGTAAGAAAAAGGGGGAAGTTGCCCGGTGACTGTGTCAGCGCGACATATGAGAAGGAATATGGAACGGTAAGCATTCCCGCATCCGACGCACATCCTCCACTGGGTTCAATTTTATTGGTAGGATGTCTTTGAAATGCAGTCAGACGCCATCAAACCTGGCCAAACTGTAATCATTGTAGATGATTTGATAGCAACTGGTATGAGGCCCAAAGCTTGCTCACTGTGTTGACTAACGCAATATCCTATAGGGGGTTCCGCTCGAGCTGCTGGAGAGCTAGTAGAAAAATTGGGTGGCATCACTATCGAATACCTCTTCATTGTGGAGCTGCTCTTCTTGAAGGCCGCGTCCACCCTGAACGCACCAACGTACTCGATCATTCAGACAGACGATTAAGTCCTCGATATGTGATGGAACTTTAAATGAAAATTTAGATCTAGACCTACAACTACAGATTACCACCAGAATTAGACCAGCAGCCTCGTATTAACCAATGGATGGCCGTTCAAGTACAATATCTTCTCAGGACGACTTTTATTGGATTGTTCGCCCTCGCCCTCGCCCTCCTCGTCCGCATCTTCATTTGAAGATTCTCGATTAGGGTGAAGTAAGATCTTCACCTTGCCCCCTCCGACTTGTTTCGCTGTCTCCATCATTCCCAGTACAACCTTCCCCATCTTTTGTGATACTAGTATAATTCCAACATTACTTAGATCTCCAGCCATAACCAGCTCCTCGGAATTGGCAGTCGGATTGATGACACCGTCTTCATCACTGATAACCACGACACCCAGCGCACCCCCATCTCGGGCATTCGCAAGCTTATCTAAAAACGTACAGCCTCCCCGTAGGGCGACAACGACAGCACCTTCTAGGTCGCGTTGATAGGGCTCGCAACCCAACTCGTTCTCTGAGTCGCGGTGAAGTAGCACCCCATCAGGGTTAAATAAAGGCAAAGAAGTAGTTTTCGACAGTTGATGGGCAGAAAGGTCTGCTCCAAAGGTAGCAGCATATCCAACTATGACGGTATTCATGACGTTGAATAGCTGAAGGAGGTCCAGCAGTGCAGCATGAATAACCGGGCTGCCCTCCTGGCCTTCTCCATATAGTTGTATCTGAATTTCTACATCGCGCGGACGAGAATCTTCAGTTTCTGGACTTGTGGGCTCAAGGAATAGAGACGTGTCGTTGATGTAGACCAATTGACCCGGTCGTACGGTATAGTGTCCCACTGAGCAAATTAGAGGGGGTATACAAGTTTGGCATCTAACTTACATTTGCGAATATCGAATCCTCTGCCATCTAAACGCTTGACGATATGCGTGCGAATACCGGTAATATTATTGATGACATAACCATTGGGCAAGAAGCCCAGTTTCAGAAGGCTTGGGCTAAGATCTTCAGGGACGTTCCTCCCGTTTGCTGAGAGTACCACATCAAATGCCTGAATGCCATATGTGTGAGATCAGGCAAGAACAAAGGTATAACCACATACGTAAATGTCGACTTTTGGTTGCTCACACCAGCCATAAGGGGACCAGGCACCCATATCACTCCGGCTGGGCTGATTACCAACTAATTCACGGGCATACTCGACATCTGGGCGATGTTTGATGCCTTGCCTCAAACCTGTGCCGCTAAGAGGACTGTCGTACACCAGGACGAAGGGCTGATAGGTTGGACATTGATGACTGTCAATTGGGTGCTGGTGGTATTCCTTTCGGCGTTGAGGTCGTAGATATTCCTTCCCGAGTGTGAGTATGTGCCCCTCCGTTGTGAAAACATAGTTGGAATCGTCATTATGCAGTGCATTGTCCTCATCAAATAATAGATAAAGATACTAGACTCAAAGGTCAATGGCTAGATAGCGGAGATTACGAGGGACAGTACTTTGAGGGTTTCGGAAAGTGCAAAGGATTCCATACGGTCGTCACGTTTGTTTGTTCGCAGGTCCTGTATTCCAGTTAGGCCGCATTCCACCTTGGCGCGGGTTGTAAGATCAAATAATATTCGTTCCCCCACATCTAGGTAAAAGGGATCACGGGTTGCCTGAATAGATTGGTTAGTGTACGATATATTAAACTATTCAAGTGGCACGTACTCGATATAAATACCAAGTAGATTCAACAAGTTCTAAATGCATAATCAAGAATTAAGCTACGGGCATATAAGTACTCGCAACCAACCTGGCCTTAACGGGTATTGGTGGGAGGTCGCCTTCTTATAGTTGGTATCATAAACTTCGGGCAAGCCGGAATGTGCACGCCATAAATTGTAATCTGGACATGTTGATCAGCACATTATATCAAAGATAAAAGGAGCTGAGGGCATACAAAGCATATGTAATTTGATAGCACTCTGGATGTCGCCTGCAAGTACTTGGAGTCCGGGCCAGAACGCGGATAGCGAGTCTACTGTGTTATACGCAGCGTCCCCGCTGTGCATGTTGACGGTTCGGTACTGTACAGGATAAGGCCAAAGCATGTCAATGCCTGGAATGAACACACCCAGTAACCATCAATGGACCGGGAATATCGCATAATGGCAGCATATGCATCGTCCCAAACATCCAGAAATTCCGATTCTCCTGGTACAATAAATGAATGGAGTTCGGGCAACTGGTAATATCGTTAGACCTACCACTCATTATGTACCACTTCAGGGCATACTCATAAAAGGAATCAACACCGGCCCCAATCCCTGACACCTCGGGGGACATCCAAGACTATGCGATAACGATGAGGAGTTGTATCAAGAGTTTGCATGTTGAACACATACTCCCGTCCAGGTATTGATCTGGTTCCCCACCAGGCCAATATTTGACTTCCGGTTCCACAACCCAAAAAACGCCTGACGGATCCATTAGAACACACAAGGGGCAGATAACAAAAGCACACCTTCCGAGCAGCACGCTCGAACCGACTGTCACCTGTCAGTCTGCTCAATGTGGCAAACTCCAATATCAAAGACCCAGCCCCAGCAGTACCTGATGTATCCATTGAGTTCCAACAGTTTATCACACCAGGGAATATACTCACATGTTTCTACAGTTTCTCCTTTCATCAATCCATGGCGAAGATTTATCTTGAAAAGAAAATATTTTCATTGGGAAGTGATTTCGGTTGACAACAAAACGATTATATACCCTAGCATACGGCAGTCCAGTAGGGGTAGCAAAGGCAGGCAATAGGCGCTCGCCAAGATCATAAGCCAGGTCAAGCAGCTCTCCCCGATACCATGGTAGATGAAAGGGATGATCAGAGGAATTGGCAAATATATGACCAGAGAGCAACCCCCCAAGAACACGTATTGTTGTCTCGAACACCTGAGGTTTTGTGTTCACATCAAAGCTTACCCATTGGATCACATTTTTGACTGCGAGTTCAAAATTTTGTCGGTCATCAAGCACGACAAACGTGTCGAGCACGTCAATAAGGGTGAGCGAGAAGTTCCCTGCAACATCATTGGAGGCTATATTTTGCCTATAGAAATTGTTCAGAAAGCGAGGCCGGCATTAAATTTGGGCGGACCCACGGATTCCCCCAATCAGGTCCTTGACCAGAGCACGAGAGCGGCGTTAGCTGAACGGAACGTAAGGGATCAATAGCCGGGTTATTTAAGGATTGAGAGCAACCTCGTCGAGCGGGAAAGCTATGGGGTCATTTCTTAGGTGCGTATGCGTGATATTAAACAAGGCAAATACCATAGCTCATATAATTGTCGTATCCATGATACCATAGCTCGCGCGTTCTTTCACTGTTCCCATAATCGGTCAGAAACAGACGAGTCGTATCCAACTGCTGCATTCTTACCGGGCAGCGAGCTTGCGTTGAGCTGTCCAGCCAGCAGCACTCTTGATTGGACTTGAGGCTTGGGTAGCATCCCGCCACCACGTAGGTCCCTGGAGTACCGCGACCAAGATAACCAGAAGGTACTCTAGTCGGAGCTGCCGCCACTTCATTGAAGATGAGCAGGCAGGGCGTCGCACACCTCTTGGATGGTGCCAGTAAGTCGGGTGGTGTAGTCACCAATGTCGTGGCACGAGTAGTTTCCGTACACGTGACTTGCAATTCCACTTAGCCGGCTCAAGACATTTGCTATGATCGTCAATGCCTTCTACAGTTATCGATGTTCCTGCTGCTCTTGGCGAGTACATGCTCAAGGGATGGGTTGGTCTTGCTTACTTGCACTTGCTGGTGTCGCTATTGACCCTCTGATAGATTTTGACCGATAAATCTTGTCCAAAGCCAGGCTGCTCTGTTCCCGTAATGCGTTCACCACCATCCATCAAACCCCCAAAGGAACTTTGTGTCAAGTGCGAGGCAAGTACAACAGGTACTGCATCGAGTCTTGGCAACTGTCGGTGTCTCACGTGCAATCTGGCATTAAGCACAGGGAGACCACACCGGTGGTTCCACATCAAGCGTCTCCACCGAAACTGGATCGCGCGTGTCCAGGTCTTCTACTCCACCAACTGAAGCCTCTATTCCCCCACGATCTCCACCCTTTGAACTACCTCCAGAGAGCGAGTTTTCTAGATTGAGGCGCGAACAATCGGATCGCGCTTCAACGGAGATTGGAAAGCGTCTTTTGAAGGGATGGGCGATGTTGGCTGATGAATGCCCAAGCGATGGATGCTATGGGGTTCCACTAGTGCGGCCCCCAAAGACTAATGACGACAAGGACACATGGAAGGTATGAATCCTCATCATCGCAGCCAATGTATAGTCTAACAATACTAGGAATGCGTAATCTGCAACAAGACATACTTGACAGAGGTGGATCCTCTGGGTCGCGAACGTCTCGTTGAAGTTGTAGATCAGAGATCGACACCGCCGAACGCCATGATACCTTCGTCGTTACGCCCTCAGGTATGCGAAACATCCTTAGTTGAACCTGAACTTGAGTATCGACACTGGTCATAGCAGTTACACCAATGGTCGTCAAATCCCCCTTTACTACCTCCGGAGGTGATTTGACCTCCCTCATTTAAAACCACATCTCATCGGCTATGCAGCCCGTTCGAGTCCTAGGCCCGCCAAACGCGCGGGAAAAGGTAGGCTCAGATGTGCATTCTTTAACACATTTACCAAGTACCGTCCTTATGAACTAGCCAACACGACTGAATGATACACTTGAAGAGTCATCACGAGCCCTTCAGCAGTCCTTGGGAGCATTATCAACACGCTTGACAAGTATTTCAAGTTCGCTTTATGCTTTGGATCCCACTGCAATTGCACAAACAGCAGATGCCATAGGGAAGGTAGCTGAAGCATTAAAGCACGTGAGGGCATTGCACTCAACAGGCGGATGATTGATGATTGGTTTGAGATGCAATGGTCATTTTATCCTATCCCAATTTGTTGGCACAAGAATTTCTATCAAAAATGTATCGCGGTACCGCTATGGTAGGGAGCCAGTGGTGTGCCAATCAACAACTGACTTTCACTGCCCTATTAGAGACCTCACGGCTAAAGCGTGGCTGAGGGATAACTAAGACTGTCGTTTCATCCAGGGAAGTGCATGAGGATGTCCTCGTGGCCCACCATTCCTTTCCAATATAATGGGCACAGCGCCTCTCCCTTCTTTGATAGTCTCTTGAGCACCGTATCTATGCCTGCCTTCAATCTTTTCGGTTCCTCTAAATCACCCTCCAGAGAACGGAGAAAAGGAAGTCATCCATCTGACTACTCTACAGACGGCTATATTCCTCAGCCATTACCACATGACCCCCTCGTAACGGGGAGTTTTGGGGTTCGAGCCAGTGCTGGCCCAGAGGACAGATTTCGTCAGGTTGTGCCTTTGTCCTTAATTGAATTCTTCTCGTTAATACTACCAATGTTATAGAGACATCCGGGACCCAGAAGTGCCGAGTTCGTTGCTCAAGATGTAAACAAAAGCTTTAATGCACCTCCTGGGACCTACACGGAAGGGCAATATAGGAGCAGCATTGCAACTTCAGAGGTGCCCAGCCAAGGAGGCACACATCCTGCCACTCTACCCGGTCCCAGCAGCCGAACCCAGACCCCAGTACCTGCCGTACACCGAGAATCTACAGGCCTAGAAGTTGCAACACAATCTGCAGTAGCACCTCTTCCGGATAGCACTTTATCGAAAGACGAGCGGGTGTGGCCCAGCGACACACAATTCAAGGGGGAAGGTAGCGGCCGCGGGGGAGCATTGCCCCCTCATGTCCCATCAGTTGCCACCTCTCGGCGACACATGGCGGGTGCAAGAAGCCATAGAAGTGATGATGAAAGCGAAAGGGAGCACTACGACAGCCTGAGCGATGATAGAGGAATGGTATGTCCCTGACATTGGCTGTGGCGTGAGGCCTTATGAATTGAGTGCAGGAGCCATCTCCCTTGCTATTTTCTTCAAGACCATCCGAACGAAGCGAACGTCATGGCCATACCCCAAGGTACCGCGGGGAAGTCATCCAGGTAATATCCTATCCACACTCCAGATATCGTACTTCGTTCAATTTGTTTAGCCCATTCATTATGAACAAGAGAGGCACTATAGACGCAAATGGTCTGAAGAGGGGCACAATCCCATGTACTACCATTACATCATCCCTGCCGGTATCAATGTCATCCTGCGAGATGACGACGGGAATGAGTTGGCTCGGTATGCCTGGTCCTTGAGGTTGTGCTTTGGCAGTGATCTGACCCCACAAAGAATCGGAAATTTTAACAGGCCTTCGCCTTACCCTCCAAGTGTTATTGTACAAGATGATGTTGGTCGCGAACTTTATCGGTCAGCATCACCTTACGCTGATTCTCAGGCGTGGGCTTATTCCTCGAACAGGGTCGGCGATTTTGACAATTCTAGCACCAGCAGTTTAGGTCGCTACCAAGATCCATGGGGTCAATCCAGCGATTCAGAATACCAGTACGACTACAGAGATGAGAGGGAAAGAAGACGGTCTTCTCGTGATCGTAGGGACAAGCGTCATCGTTCGAGACACCGCGACGATCATGAACACCGTGAGCATAGGCATCGTAGTCGGAGTCGCCCACGCAAGTACGAAGATGATTACATGCACTCTTCTGCGCGTATGGACCCCATGCGTGCCGAGTATTCCCAGTAAGCAATTCGTAAATGGATTCAACTCTGTTATCTGCATTAAATGCCCGCATTTCGAAGGCCATATCCGTACGGCTACCCTCCAACTATGTCTCATGCTGGGACCTACCCAATGTCAAGTGGAAGCGTTATGATACTTGATGAGTATGGGCGACAAGTACCTATGTAAGCGCCAAATAAATGCTCGCTAACAATACTTATTCATCGCTGGTTGAAGGTCTCATCATCCTGGTGGTCCAGGAGGTGCCCACCCTCGGTCTCCTTATGGACATCATTCGCGATCCTATCGATGATCAAAACATCCAGTTTCTGTCAGACCGGGAATGTATGTGTACACCTATGTCTGTGGAAAGAGTTGTATAATTTTGCTACTTCACTCTACCTGTAGTTACTTTCATACGCTTGGGGGCCCGTCCCCCTGTCGGAGCCCGTTCCATCATCCGCCTCTCTTTACTCAGATCAAGGAAACCTCCCTTAAACTTGCCTACGCCCATTTTGAGACCGCGGTCTCTTCGCTTCTTACCCGGCAGTGATAATGTATTGTAAAGCTGCTTAACTGCGGGATGATAATTTCCGAGGTTTTTCGCCTGGAAGATGTGAATACCAATGAAAACCAGTCGGGAAAGAAGTTTGACCCTACTTCTTCTAATTTTTGTTCCTCTACATGCTTTTGCTTTGCGAGGAGGCCATCCCGAACACGTTTTGCTGCCCGTTTCCTTTCCGTTGTGCGGACGATCTTCTCCCCCTTTCCGAGTCTAGCAGCGCCGGCTAACTCTAAAACACGTCCGGCCAGCGCCTTTTTACGCTGAGCTGGTGTAAGATCCAATTCCGGGTTAAGGGAACCAGACAAGAGTTTCGTGTGTATCAGACGATGCAATAGTCCATCATTCTCTGCATTTGTACTATTAAAGTGGTCGGTCGGCTTATTTGGACGCTGGGAAGGAATGCACAAACCGCTCTATGTCCTCATCTGAGCCTTCATCCTTTTCTTTGCCCCTAGATGGGGGCGGACCACCTTTCGATATTTTGGATACCTTTGATGACTGCAGGACAGCATCGTTGATAAAGTGCTCTGGCAGATACGAGTAATGACATACCATGAAATCTTTTGCCTGGGCCTTATTTATCAGCTTCTGCGATGATTTGGAAGTTGTGTCTGTAAACACGACGACATCACTAGGTCTGACGCTACCAGTTACAGGAACATCGTCGTATTCTAAATTTCTAGAGCTCGGTAAATTGGCATACCAAGCATTAACGTGAGCAGACCTGCATTTTCGTCCCAATCGCTATCGCTCAAGTCGCTTGACTGATCCTGTATCCCGCCCCATTCACCCTCTTCAGCACTGGAATCAGAGCGATTGTCCAGAGGACGTGAGTCGGGCTGCCTTTTACGCTTCGTCGAGGATGGTTGCGGTAAAGAGCCAAAGGAAGACAGGAACTGCTGCCCGTGTGCATTCAGAATTTGCAGCAAATCATGTTGACCTGAGGACATGGAGAGAAAGAGAAATTGTGGTCATGTGACGTGCGGCTGCGTTTGCCTTTTCTGTCAACTTGAAATGGGCAAGAAGGGAGGCAAGTCGAAAGCAGAGGGCGCGAGCACGAGCACGCCCACAAGCACAAGCACCAAGAAACCCCTCATAGAGCTCTCCGAAGACGAGCAGTGGCGCCTCATCAACCAGTCGGGAGTGCTGACCAAAGTCAAGGAAGCTAGCCAACCACCACCCCAGCCGCAAGAGGTCTCGCTGCCCGAGGAGATACTCGATGCCTGCCTGTACATCATCCCCTTCTCTTTTCTCTTGCTCACAATGGAAATGTGCGTCTGCACATCACTCCTGCTATGCCGCCGTTCAACCCTTTTTCAGTCTTATTCATTATCAATATGGGCGACACCCATCCCTCGAGGATCTCTTGAACAGGATGCTGCCCGGAGTCCCAAGTGCGTTTCATCTTTCTCCTTGTGTCTTCCTGGCTAAACATCTGCAGTCCTATCTGTTTTCATCTTCTACAGTGCGTGGCATGCCCAAAACTTGGCTAAAACTTAATATCCAACAGCTATTCGCTATAAGCATCATCGAAGGACCCAATTCTTGCTCTTTGTGTTGTCCTGTGCTGTTGGCTCGCGTATGATATACCTGCTTAATCGCGCGTCCTGGACAGTGAACATGAAACAGGCAAGCCTGGCCTATGGTTACTATTCAGCCACTGACACGTGCGCTTATATTTCAGTGCCCGCCTCTTGCAACCATTTGGGTGTACACAATCCTTCAACTGGATTTAGGACCTGCAGTATTGAATCTTCTAGTTGTCGGATCTTTCGTTTGGTGGAAGGGTTTGAAACTATTGCTCTGACGTTCAACATTATGCACCCCAAAGTACAGATCTAAAATAAGTGATAAATGTTTCCCAACATCGGGAGCAGCTCATTCAGTCCACCCAAGGGTAGCGTTGAATGGCTGAATATAGATAAGGGGTTCTCAGGCCCCGGGATATAATCGATGTCTGCTCATTTATACGCCTCAACTGTGAGTGAACTTCTATGCAGCCGGGCACCTTAACGAGCAATGAAGGTGATATAGGATGGGGATGAGTATACTAAATTCCCTCGCCCTCATCAAGTTCCCCAGCTAAAAGTTCCACCTTGTTCTGTGATTGCATGAGCACTCGTCGGGTCCACAGTTGACTCACTCACCCGATTTGTAGTCGTTCGGCCTTCAAGGACAACCCGAAGGACACGGAATTGCCATTTCAATCTTCGTCCTAGCTTAATCTGAATCGCTGACTTATTCGAGTCCAATCTGTCAACGAACGCCTTGTAAACACGATCATCTCTGGCGAAGTAATAGACCTATGTCGTGTTAGTCATCGCAAGGCAAATATCCAGTCGTGGGCGCACAGGAATCTCGGTACCATGAATTTGCTCAAGGGCGAGGTGCCACGCTCCCATCATCAGGAGATCCCTGCCAGGATTTATGTGAGCGATATACTGGGATTCTCTCAAGCTTCGCTCACGATGTAGCATTTGCAATACTGAGCAGTTGTCTGTAATTAATGCCAATACGCGACAATTGTGACTGACTCACTAATCCTCCAATGTTGCTATCAGGTCCGCTTTGCCAAGTTCTCGTGTAGTGAAGCGTCTGACGGCAGTACCTGCCACACTTACAGGTTGGCCTGCGGTACCGAGCCGCAACGCACGAGCGACATTTTCTACTTGTGTTCTTACCCACTTTTCCCCTTCGCTCATAATGAGAGTTTGTAGGAATGACGCTGTAAGGTCACTCTGCGATTTGGCTAATCCATAATCAATGGCAAGTTTGAGATTTATTCCTGCCTGTCATCAGAATCCGTAGGCTCAGAAATCACAGTGACCTACTCAAGGCCTTTAGAATAGTCTTGGTTCGAGCTTTCGTCATATCTTCATCGTCCAGATGGTTGATCCACCGGGAAAATGCGCCAAGTAAGACAATAGCAACATCTCTATGAGTCTTCCCGATTCGCATTGCATGCAATAGCGGCGTTGCATCTCCAGTCTTTCGAAGGAGGAGCTAAATTACATCAAATCAGTGAGAGCAAACCAGTGGGGGAATGCGCTAACCGGAAATGCCCTGTCTCGAACTTCCATCAGATACACAAGGTCCTTTTGCTCGACTGCACGAAAGACTTCGAATGGCTGTCGTATTGCAACTTAGCTGGGTCAGATCATGAGCGCCTACAGATACGTGCCTGGGGTTCCTTCCAGCCAATATTGGGGCCATTCTTCGTTGTTGGTGATGACCTGAGGGAATTCAGGGATACTGTAGAAAATAGGGATGCGATACTAGCCCTCCTTGCGAGGACTGGGGTATCTGGGGTATGTGGTTCTTCGAATTCATCGGACTCTGTTTCAGGGGAGGGAGAGGGGCTGCGGCGGGTTATCTCCCGCAGCAAAGTGCGAGGAGCGAGGTCCTCTGCCTCTCGTGTAAGAAAACCTGCAACGAGCATGTCATCGAGGCACCAATGCTTATACTTGAGGATGGCTTACCAGTTGAGGGCAGTCGGACGGGTAGGCATGGGTCGGACGGAAGCAGTGCACGGCGCAGAGGTTCTGAGGAATTAGGATTGGGGTCAAGTTTGGAGCCAAGGGCAAGGACAAGAGGTGCATTATTGCAATTCATGTGTACACAAGGCGACGGAAGTCAAATGCACATGGTGTATTGGATTCAATACATGTTATGTTGGCTGTTCTGGTTCAAGGGACAGCAGGACTGACTCGACTAAACAAAGTTATTTACACCCACACTGACCCTTGGTCACTGTCAAACCGCATCTGCACTGCTCTTTTATCCTGGTGTCCCAAGCAACCATTGCATATGCTCAATTTATGGCGTAAAGCTTGGAGAGGGTCACAACAAGCGTCGCAACCCTCAGCGCAGGCTGCCAGCACCGACACCCCATCACTTCATGACAACCCCACACCCATATCCACCACATCCTGGCAGGCCGAGCTAGGCTCGAGTAGTGTCAAACGCCCCTTTGAGGAATCAAACCTACCCGAAGGCGTTGCTCATTCGCGACCGACCAAGAAAATCCGGACGAATGGTTCAGATGCCACTGATGATTCTCTTGCCACTCATCTTCCGGAAATAGTGGATGCCTCCGAATCTTCTACCAGTCTTCTGTCCGTGGCTATTGAACCACATGAGGTTCTTCACCACGTACAATCCAAGAATAGTGAGTCCAAGCTTACCATGCTTTGCGCTGTTCTTACCTCCTGCTTTCATCCCGGGATAGCTATTGTAATCGTAACTGATTTAAAAAGTACTCCAAATCCACATACTCCCTTCCGCCTTCGTTTCCATACGCTGATGCACCACCGACACAGCCCCTATTAACATCCTCACCGCATTCCTTCCTTGGGCGATCAGCTCGGGAGGGCATAATACAGCGACACATCGTGGGGCTGTCTTTTTAGTGGCCGAGTAAATGCGATTCCCGTTCTGCAGGAGTCGCCTATCACTGATGCTTTTCCCCAGTAACCTTCCTGTACTCAACACTTACATTGAAAAGCTCAGCGATCGGCTTCCAAGGTTGCGGGTTGGAAGGTTCATACGAGATGGTCGTGCTCCAGAACTACCCGCCTGGGCCAGTATGCTTAAGAGTGATGTTGTAGTGACATTGACGCAGGTAATAGTAGCCATCTTTATTCCATCAAAATCTTCGTTCACATTACGCCCAGTCTCTGCTTGAGGGACTTGAGCATGGTATTTTCACTATGGCGGACATATTCTCCATAGTTATCATTGATGCCCAATACCTGAAAGATCAAGACTCTCAGACCCCTCTGGCCATCCTTCGTGTCATCGAGAAGTTCTACCACACATGTGAATCCTCCTATCGCCCTCGACTATTAATCACGGCTACACTACCACTGGCCCACTGGTCTGCCTATGATGGCGGCATGCTCAGGCTGGAGTCCATTTTCGACGCAAAAGTATTTGGAATAACGGACGAAAGGCGGATTGAAATTGCTTCACTTCCCGATCGGCCCAATGAAGTTGTAGTCCTGTACGAAGGTGTAAAATCTCCGATCGAAACCAAACTTTACAAGCAACTGCATCAATTAGACCCCTCAGAAATAGTCTTCCGTCGATATTTCAAGGCATCCAGATACGTGCTATGGGATCTGGGGCCCTGTGGTAGTGACCTGGTTTGGCGAAGAGCATTGAGCGATATAAAATCAAGCGTCGCCCCTTGGGATGACGATGTTGACGAGGGCCCAGGTGGTTCGATCGCACAAGTCAAAGCTCGTATAAGTAATGTCGTCGCAAATTGGGAGTTTACGATGCCCAATCTGGACCTCAGTTCGCGAGGATTTAATGTAACACACAAATTTCTACGGCTGGTACAAACCCTGAAGTCATGCAAGACCTACGGGGAAGCTTTTCGTGGCATCATATTTGGTATGTTTACACCTTCGTATTCACTACCCATCCTAAGAGGAAACAGTTCGGCGCAGGATCACTGCTTTCATAATGATGGATCTGTTGCGAATGCTAGATGAACATATTGGCTTTATAAGGCCTTGCACTCTTGCAGGCCCCCAAATCTCAAATGATTCACAGAGGGTAAGTTGAATATACTGTTAGAAACGAACTATTTACACTCCCGACAGCAAGAGGTGATTAGGAGTTTTGCTGCAGGGACATTCAATTTGGTCATAGCCACCAAATCTGCAGAGGATATTGAAATACCTCGGACTTTAATTGCTATTAGGTTAGATGGTTTTCTTGCATATCTTTCATTGCTAGGAATGACTGGTTTATTACGGATAGATTTGATATCTTTGATAGCGAGGTTTCTCTCACTTACACGAAAGCGCGGACTCGGGGTCGCGAAAGCCATGTTGTCCACATGGTAGAGAGAAATAACGACACTCACAGGCGCATAGTTTCCCAGAGTGCAGACCTGGGCTTGGATATGCTTCGGTGGAATGAAGTAGTGTTCAATAGCCCTCTGAGTGCAGTTCCACCTCGACCCCTGAGAGAGACACCAGACCCTTATTTCTCTGATAGTGAGGACGAAGGGAGTGGCGAGTACATACAGGATCCAGTCACCAGCGGTCGCATTTTACCTCAGAATGCAACGACTGTTATATACCGCCATATCGCATCCGCAAGTAATCCCACCACAACACCTCTTGCACCCTTATTTCGGTTTCGTGAACTTCCAGGAAAAGGACCAGGATTCACGCAATTCATCTGTGATGTCCTGCTACCAATTGGGCCCATATCTGGCGCCCCTGCTCGTTCCATGGCCTTAGCACGCAGGTCAGCGTGTTACGCGGCGTGTCTTGAACTTGTGTCTTCTGGAGTCCTGGATTATCGTTACTTTTATCTCGCCCAACGCCCTACTTATAGCACATCCACTGAAAGCACCAGGCCCTCCGGATATTCAGGTTACACGAAAAAGCAGCCCGACTTCTGGGACAACGCAACACCTCCCACAAAACCAGGCCCAAGAACATTATATCCTTTACTAGCTACTATCGATCATACTACAGATATAGGGCACCAATATGCTCCAATACTTCTCCTTACGTGGAAATCCTTACCAGCACTGCCGGATACCAGACTTTTCTTCTCCGGAATGCCGTCATCGACACGATTTCAGCGGGGTCATAGCATTACGATTACTGAAGAACAACTGCAAATCCTCTGCAAATACACGATCCGGGTCATTCGTTCGATATCAAACAAGCCCTATGATTGTCGTATAGCAGATATGTTTTATTTTGTTGCACCTGTGCACCGGTCAGTCGCCTTAGCTCCGACCAATCAGCTGCTTGCCATGGCAGAATTGATTGATTGGGACATCGTTCGACGAGCCGGAGAAAGCTGGGCAGTGCCTTTAGCTTATGAGGCTTTGATGACCTTATCACAGGATACAGAAGATGCTGTCGTCCAAGACAGATGGGTGGAATTCACCCGCAGATACGATGTCGTCCGTGTTCGACCGGATTTAAGGCCACTTAGTAAGCCTGAGGACAGTCCAGTACGTCCAATGCTTATGTACGCCTTATTGTCTGTCTAAGTACATTGACCTATGAAGCGTGAGGCCAGATACAACAGCCTACTCCATTTTTGCCAGCACCGGCGAATTGGATTTGAAGGGCTAAAAGATTATGAACAGCCCATCATTGAAGTTTCAAAATGTTCATCATGCTTTAACCACCTGAACCCCACAACGCTGGCATTAACTCCATCCTCCAAGGTACCCGCAAAATGTGGGTTGATTAACAGATGAATATAAGTGGACAGTGTGCTAACGCTAATATAAAGACCTAATACCTGAGCTTTGTGCCAAATTCACTATACCTGCAAGGTATTGACATTCCTTCAGGGCAAAGTTAATACTCATTTGGTGCAGCATCTTTCGGACAGCATTGCTTTTGCCCTGTCTTGCGAGCAGGATCGATGATTTATTACTTGTCAAAGAACTCAATACCAAGTTATTTGACAACGTGATCGCAGACAGTTTGTTGTACATGGCCATTTGCGCGCCGTCCGCCGGGATGGAACACGATTACGAACGATTAGAGCTCTTAGGTGTGTCCCCTCACCAATGGCTTATTGCCTTGCTGAACTTCAATACAGGAGACGCATTCCTAAAGTATCTTTCCTCGGTTTATGTTTTCGTGACGAAACCCTCAGATAGTGAAGGGGCCATGCATATGATTCGACAGAAGATCATCAGTAACAAGACCCTTTTTCACGCCGCAATTCGGGTAGGCTTGCCTCAATACATTCAATCTAAACCTCTCAGTATCAAAATGTGGCACCCTCCCAATTTTTATGTCGTTGCTTCGCATACCAAGCAAATTAATGAAGAAGGGCGTCCACGTGTTGAACAAGATACAGAAAAGCGGAGCGGATCAATAGGGCTTCCACAATGGGACCCTACTGTGGATACAGGCAGAACAGAGCACAAACCCGATCTAGAGAAGGATAAGAACGAAGCCACAGAAAGCAAAGGAAAGCGGAAGTCAAAGAAGAAGCGTACGATCGATCCCAACACACAATGGCTAGGAGAGAAGGTAAGGGTTATCCTGGCTTGAACCACAATGCCCTTTCATCTCGTGACAGGCTATTGCCGACGTTGCTGAGGCAATAATTGGTGCTGCGTATGTCTCAGGCGGACGTGATGCGGGCCTCAAAGTCGCCAAGGCGTTAAAAGTACCGATTTATGACATCGACCAGTGGTCAGACTTCGGCCGCAAGGTACTAGCACCTCCACCCATGATTACTGCGAAACTACCATCTGGGACTATTGGAGCTGTTGAGAGCATCATTGGACATCAGTTCAACTACCCACACTTGCTTGCGCAGGCTCTGGTAAGTCACATTGGAACCTATTTAGTAACACGGGCTGATAAATACGTAGACACACACTTCGTATCCGGGAATAGACACGACAACCTACGAAAGATTCGAGTTCATTGGAGATGCGATCCTTGATTTCAGTGCGTCATAACTTTTATGGCTTCATCATGCCCTCAACCCCTGCAGTGGTTATCAGATACATTTTCGATCGAGAAGACAAATTATCACCAGGAGGGTTAACCTTGTTGAAGGTTCCGAGTTCTCTATTATTACTGTGTTGGAATCTCACATATCATCGCCTCAGGGTGCCATGGTCTCTAATGCCGCATTAGCCGCTATATGCGTCTGGTCGGGATTGCACGACCACCTGTTATTCGATTCCCAACATCTGGCGAATAGCATTCAGGCTTATGCCACGCAGGTCCAGAGCAAACAAGCGGAAGAATATGCAGCAGCAGCCAAGGAAGGCAGATCACCTGGTCAATACTGGCTAGAGATAGAACCTCCCAAGGCATGTAGCATAATCCCCGTTTTCTTCGCAGGTTCTGACCACTCCGTAAGGCCCTGTCTGATGTAGTCGAGTCAATAATAGGGGCTGTCTACATATCAGATAATTTTTCACCAGTAGGTGCTGAGGCAATATTCGACAAGTTATTGCGACCTTTCTATGGCAAACACATTACTCTCAAAAGCTTATCTCATCACCCAACTAAAAGTCTATTTGAGTTGTTCCAAGCTCAAGGCTGCCAGTGTTTCGAGATTCTCAAAGAGAAAGTGGGTACAGATCTTACACGTTGCTCTGGTAGGTATTTTCATTGTAGAGGCATGACCCCTATTAACGTGCTCGTAGTACTTGTCCATGACGTCGTGTTGGCGGTGGCTGAGGATGCCGCTCCCCACACAGCGGCACGCCTTGGTTCGCTATTCGCACTCGATGCATTGGAAGGAGACCCAAGTTTCTTAGCCCGATCATGCGATTGCCGAACCCGGCCACAACCAAAGAAAAATAGACAGAACGAACTGGAGGCCATCTTGGCGGGTTTGGAAGATTCTGTGCAAAAGGAACAACCTGAAAGTGCGGGATCGTAACGGGGTGCGGTTGTGGATTGGAATGTGTGGTTGGATGCCTAATAAAGAATCTATATTGCACCGCCAGCCTGATTTAAACACAAAAGTGATGTATCCCTTTGCAGCTACCTTAATCACTTCCTCCAGATTTCTTTCTGTTATAGTGGAAATCAGGTCAACATCATCACACAAAGTATAATCAAGACACCAACAATTGAGCGGCTGTGGCAACAAAGGGAATCGCAAATCCAACAGTTAGGTATGCAAAAAGCTTGGCACCAAATGCAGCCTTTTTCTGTCCAGGGAAGTCGAAAGGAAGGTGCTTTGGGCGCGTTGGTATGAATAGATCAACACATTATTGAATCGAGGCCTACGTGGTAATGGTCATGAGCAGAACGAACAGGCGTTGTTGTGTGCAAGCCACGGGTTCTTAAAGCTGACTGACGAAGAGCAGACGAGCGGGCGAGGACGGAGAAAGACATGCTAACGATGCTGCAATGAAGTTGAGGAAGTGTTGAGACGAACTGAAAAATTCGGAAGTGGCCGGATGATTCCTAGCACTGCACCGCCACCCGCGTGGGAATGAACCCAGCCGCGGCACTATGTTGCCCTGGGCACCTGCAGATAACGAACCCGGGAAATAAGTCTGGTCTGCAGTCATTTTTTTCGCCTACTACTTGCATGTTATTTTCCGATTCAGTAGGCCATCGGCTTTCGCTCAAACTCCGTTATGTATACCGACTTGGACTATATTCCGATCGGCTGCCCAAAAGGTGTGTTAAGGCCTGAATATTTTTTTAAGTTCCGTGCATTACGAAGAGCACTAGTGGTAGCAATCTGAATGAGCTGTACAACGCACCAGCATCTCAGCGCCACAATTCCGATGCCATGTGAGCTAGAATACAGGTGACTTATCCTCAAAAGACTGTCCTACGTGATCGCACGAGCGACTTTTTGCAGTGTAGTGTCAAAGATGATGTCAGGGACGCAAAAAACCAAGAAGCACCGGTGATTAGGGGCGTGAATGGTGACGTTGGGCTAGCAAACGGTAATTAGGACCTCAAAATTGACAAGCTCATTGGCTGCTCGTGAGTGTGGAAGAATGTAGTATATATGGCATCGTAGGGCCTTGCTGATTGCCAAGATGCAACATCTGGTTCTGTCCATCCTCCACAGCTCCGCTCTTCAGCTCTTCAGTGTGCTTTTGGACTCAGAGTATGACTTGCATCGCTGCCTATTTGCCGTCGACGCTAACAACACACGTTTTCAGGTTCAGAGACGCAGTTATAACGGAACCCTTAATCTACTCTTCTTGCAGTCTTGGGGTCCTCTTGGTTTTCACCCTTGCATTGCATACGATCTCTTGGCGTTCCGCTCCATGTCTCGGCGCATACACCCTCCATACCAGGTCTTGACAGAAATTAGTTCCCCTCTTTCTATATAATTTGGACCCCCGCGATTTTGGCTCCTCACGCATAGATGGGGTTCCTCGACCTGTTTAGCGGCAATGACCTACGACTAGGCAGTCGAACAGATACAACGATATCTGTCACTGTACCTCCAAATGTACCAGACCTCACGTCTGTTGCTCCAACCGCTCATACGCTTTCTATTCAACAAATTGTTGACGACCTCGGAACTTCTCAAGCTGACGGCCTCTCAAAGAATGAGACTCTCAGACGACTGGAGAGATACGGTGAAAATCTACTACGAGGGGATGATGGTGTTTCTGCACTTCGCGTCCTTGTTGGTCAATTAGGTGCGTGACTTCTCCCGTCGGCCAATTGTCTCCCATTTACATGCCTTAGCCAATGCCTTAACACTCGTTTTGGTTGCGGCATTGGCTCTAAGTTACGGTGTAGGAGACTACATAGAGGGTTCAGTCATCGCAGCGGTCATAATCCTTAATACAACGTGAGTTGTCCATTTGTAGGAATGCAAAGGTGTTAATATGGGTGCAAGTGTTGGATTCTTCCAAGAGTACCGTGCCGAGAAAACGATGGATTCTTTGCGTCAGTTATCATCACCAACAGCAGTAGTGATCCGTAACGGAGAAAGCATTCCCATCCCTGCCAAGAATGTTGTACCTGGTAAGTCGTCTCGATCTGAAAACGCGCTTATTCATTAGAATTGAACTTGTCATCTGTAAGGCGATGTCGTCATGATCAAGACTGGCGATGTTATTCCAGCAGACGTGAGTTAGAGCCGCCTAGAGTCGCTAATCCCTTGACCAAGGTTCAGTTACGCCTCGTCTCCATATCTAATCTTGAAGTATCAGAGCAACTTCTAACAGGAGAGTCGGTCCCTGGTAGGCAATCCATCTCCCGTCTCTAGCGAATGCTCAATATTTCCTAGTCGTCAAAACAACCGAAACTTTCAAGGCAGAGGAGTTGGATATCCCCATTGGTGATCGCACCAATCTCTGTTATGCCTCCACTGTTGTCACCAAAGGTCGAGGCACCGGCATTGTGGTTGGCACAGCCATGAACACACAAGTATGTTCGAGTGATCCTGAAATCATCATACTTGATTGCAGCATCATAATAGATTGGGCGAATTGCAGAGGCTATAGGTTCAAAGAAGAAAGGCGCTGCACAGGATGGCCCTGACGAGCGTCCCTTCTACAAACGTGCCTATGAAAAATTAATGACCATCTTGTAAGTAAATTATTGTTATGTATGCTCAAGAGCGACTTATTCGCTTGTCCATAGGGGTCTGCGTACTGGCACGCCCCTACAAATCAAGCTATCAAAGCTCGCCTACCTTCTGTTTGGATGTGCAATAATTCTTGCCATTATCGTCTTCTCCGTGGCGCGCTGGCATATCCACGAAGAAGTCGTCCTCTACGCCATCGCTACCGCCATCGCTATCATCCCCGAATCTCTTATCGCTGTACTAACACTTACTATGGCTGTTGGTACACGAAAGATGGCAAAAGAACATGTGATCGTCCGTAAACTCGATGCCCTTGAGAATCTTGGTGGCGTCACCGATATTTGTAGTGACAAGACGGGAACGCTCACCCTCGGTAAGTTTCCATACCTGTAACCCTCCCAAAGGTGTATCTATAATGTTACAGGGAAAATGTCCGTACGCAAGTTCTGGCTTGCTGCTGACCCCCATAATGATGCTGAGTATACCGCTGAGGTTACTCAAGATGCTTTACAGCCGAGTGGGATCGTTCGTAAAGCAGATGGGTCAGAGCTTGAGGTTGGTCATTTCGGTGAAGGCCTAGCCCAGGCTGTCCGCAGCATATCACTGTGTAATGTGGCTACGTGAGTTTATGTATACGCAATCAACTCCTTGCGCTGATTCTTTGTAGAATTCGTCGCAACCTTAAGGGGGACTGGAAGTCTACAGGAGATCCCACCGAAGTTGCTCTACAAGTATTCGCCCACAAGCTAGGACTTGGTCGGCCTTCTCTTACTTTTGATTCCGAACCCGCAGAAAACTCTAGACGACCTTTCCGGATCAACCCGCAAGGTGAACGGGAGAGAATTGTTTTTGACGACGAGAAAAAGGAGCCATCCAAACCTAAGCGATTCGAACTCAAGACAGAATTTCCGTTTTCTAGCGAGCTGAAGCGCATGACCACCATCTATGTGGATAGCGAGGGCACAAATCTCGCGGTTTCTTTCATCAAGGGAGCTGTAAGTTGAAGTCGTATAATGCTCTATCAATGGAAGCTCATGTAGTTCTAGGTAGAACGTATTCTGACTTCATCTATTTCATACATTCCGGATCCACTTAATGCACCCACCGTCACAGCACCTCTGACCGAGGCCATCAGAAATATGTTTCTGGTCAAAGCAGAGGAGCTTGCTTCCCAAGGACTCCGGGTGATTGGAACTGGACATCGTTTTATGGCTGCGAACGAGACTGATGGGATCACCCGTGAAGAGGCAGAGCGAGGTTTTACATTCTTGGCCCTGGCAGGTATCTTTGATCCTCCTCGACCAGAAACACTTGGGGCAGTTAGAGCTTGCAAGGAAGCTGGCATTGTCGTTCACATGTGAGCGTGTTTCTATTATTCCGATTTCCTATTTACTAAGGGTCCTCGCTTGCTTGTTTTTAGGTTAACTGGGGATCATATTACAACTGCCCGTGCGATTGCAGAAGCTGTTGAAATCATCTCACCAAACGCACCGAAGAGTGCGGTGATGACTGTTTGTCCATTTGCCCATCTCAAGACCTGTACATAACTCACCCAATATGACAGGCAACAGAGTTTGATAAGCTCACGGATGCTGAGATTGATGCGCTGCCAGAGTTGCCTCTAGTCATCGCCCGTTGTGCCCCAGAAACCAAAGGTATCTACATACTGCTTATCGAGATTCTGAGTGCCCTCACTCACTTCCCACCCAGTGCGCATGATTCATGCAGGGAAACGCCGCGGGAAGCACATGTCCATGTCTGGGGATGGTGTTAATGACTCGCCAGCCTTGAAGCTTGCTCCTGTTGGTATCGCAATGGGCATGGCTGGTTCAGATGTTGCGAAGGACGCATCTGATCTAGTCTTAACTGACGAGTAAGCCAGTCTAATAATAACCTCGAGCTTTCTACTAATTGCTTGAATAGTAATTTTGATTCCATCCGAGTTGCGGTCAGTGAGGGTCGACGACTATTCACTAATATCCAACGCTTTATCTTGCACCTCCTCACTACAAACGTGGCGGAAGTGCTCCTTCTAATCGTTGGGTTAAGCTTCATTGACGCGGATAACTCTAGTGTTTTCCCCTTGAGTCCTCTGGGTGTCCTCTGGGTCAATATGGTACGTCATGACGATTCAATCCAACGTTTTTCCAGAATTGACATTGACACTTAGTTGACGAGTTCGCCACCTGCCTTTGGACTTGGTATGGAAGCTGCGACCTCCGATTTGATGCAGCGACCACCTCATTCAGTCAAGGACGGCGTCTTTACCTGGCCAGTGATCATCGACACTTTTTCGTATGGCTTTGTCATGGGTGCGACATGTCTGCTGAATGTAAGTCGCACGTTCGTATGTATTATCTCCATTTATTAAGTGCTCCCTAGTTCGTCATTGTTGTATACGGATATAACGAGGGCCAGCTTGGCCAAAGGTGTAACCGGGAGGCCACAGACGCTTGCAGCGTCGTTTTCCGCGGGCGTTCCACTGTATTCGCCACGCTGATCTTCCAAATTCTACTCTACGCCCTGGAGTTGAAGTCATTCGACCGCTCCCTGTTCGCCCTCACACCCGGTCGTCCCTTCTACAAAGACATCTGGGCGAATCAGCTCCTTCTGTGGTCCGTCTTCCTTGGTATGATTAGTGTGGTTTTGCGTGAGTTTTTCTTTGTCTTGGACTATAGCTCTAGACTGACAACTCTTCAGCTATATATATCCCTGGCTTCAATACCCGTGTCTTCTATCAAAGTGGAATTGGGTGGGAATGGGGACTCGTCGTCGGAATGACCGTTGTGTTCATCGTTTGGTGTGAGATTTGGAAGATTATTCGCAGACCTCTGCTCCGCCGATGGACACCAGTCATTCGTAGGGCCGAGCCATAAAACCTCTGCGCACAAAGCAAAGTCATGCACACGGACTTTGGTAGGACCTACCATAGACGAGGATATCATGCTGCCATGCCATTGGTGCATTTGATGTATTGTATTATACCACGATTCTGTTTGGCACTTGTGCTAGCACTCGCTGTACCTTAGGATTTTGGCGATTTGATCTCCATAGCTCTTGACGTCACATCAGGTCTGACTTGTTATTCAAGTCTGCTGACTTGTGTTTGCTTAAAGCATCGAGCTTAGACGTTTTGGTATATTATCCCATGGTTATGGGAGTCCAGGGCATTGTCTCTCAACTTGCTCGCTCTCTTATCATGGCCCGATCTGCTGTAATAGACGTACCGGCCCTGGGCAAGAAACTTACTGTGCCTACAGGGTTGTTCATCAACAATGAGTTTGTGCCATCTTCGAACTCTCAAGAAGTCATCCAGTGCGTGCATTCCAGTTATCTTGACGGGATTTACTTGATCAACTTATATCCAGAGCCATTAACCCTGCAACTGAAGAAGTCCTGTGCTCTGTCGTAGCTGGTGTGTCACCTCGGAGTGTCGTACGAATGAAGTTCAATAATATTTCTTCCAGCGTCTCCAAAGGATATTGATATAGCCGTGGCAGCAGCCAGAAAGGCGTTCAATACTACATGGGGCAAAAATGTGACTGGATTTGAGAGATCCCGACTCATCAATAAACTTGCAGATTTGATAGAACGCGATGCCCAGGAGTTGGCTGAGCTCGAGACATTGAATAACGGCAAGCCTGTCAGGATCGCGAGGTGACTTTACATTGATCTTGAAAGGTTTAGCTGAGTCTAATCCCATTCAACAGAGATTTTGACATTGGAGATAGTGTGCAATGCTTGCGTTATTACGCCGGATGGGCAGACAAAATTCTGGGGCAAACGATCGAAGTTGACAACAAAACGAAGCTTGCTTTTACTCGCCATGACCCAATTGGCGTCTGTGGACAGATGTAAGAGCCTTGATTTATAGACTCCAGCGGGTCATTGACTTTCCATAAGAATCCCTTGGAATTATCCCATTAATATGTGGTTGGTATCCTTCTTGGTCTGGCCACCGGCTGCAGGTGAACAATTGTCATCAGGGCATGGAAGGTTGCTCCTGCACTTGCTGTGGGATGTACCATCGTCATGAAGCCCTCAGAACTCACTCCCCTCACAGCACTGGTACAGTCAACTTTCATTTCCGCGTCATTGCTCCTTACAAGCATGGGAAACAGAGACTTTCTGAGCTAATCAAAGAAGCCGGGTAGGTATTCCCCTTGGACGTGCTAGATTTATTCCTGTTGATGGCATTCAGATTTCCTCCAGGAGTTGTCAACACTGTACCTTCTCTTGGCCCCGTAGGTGGAGCTGCCTTAGCAGCCCATCCAGATGTCGACAAGGTCGCATTCACGGGGTCGACTATCACTGGGAGAAAAATAATGGAAGCAGCTGCTAAGAGCAACTTGAAGAAGGTTGGGATCTCCCTGGTGAATTTCGTAATCAGGCAACTGACATAGCTTGAAGGTTTCGCTCGAACTTGGTGGTAAATCGCCCCATCTTATCTTTGAATCGGCAGATTTAGATCAAGGTGAAACTAAGGGCAACGCCATCTACTGTCCATGGACTTACAAGATCATTTTTACAGCCGCCAACTGGGCAGCTCTTGGGATATGCTATAACACGGGTCAAGATTGTACTGCTGGTTCTAGGTTATATGTGCAAGACAATATCTATGATAAGTTCATCGATATTCTGGTGGCTAAGGTGAAACAGCAAGTCATCGGGAACGGATTGGACTCGAGCACAGCAGGAGGTCCCGTGGTATGGAGGTATTGACCCATTCGAGGTAGGGTGCGGCACTTACTCTCTCCCTAGGTTAGTAAAGGACAGTATGAAAGAGTCTGGAATTACATCGAATCAGGAAAGGCGGATGGCGCAAAAGCAATTCTTGGTGGGACAAAGAGATCAGGCCCGGGGTACTTCATTGATCCTACAAGTAAGTAGCTTAAGCCGCAGTGCATGACTGACTAGTGTAACACACTCCCTAGTCTTTACGGACATTCGCCCTGACATGAAGATAGTGAGTTAGCTGCATATTGAGAGTCCGTGTGCTGACACGGTGTTGTATAGGTCAAAGAGGAGGTAAGCAGAAATACCCTAAGTTAGGCTTCAGCCGAGCATCTCAAAATTATGCCAGATATTTGGACCTGTCCTCGCGGTTGGGAAATTCTCAACAGAAGAGGAGGCGATAGCATTGGCCAATGAAACTAGCTATGGATTAGGCGCGGGTCTACACTCTAGTACGCTTTCCCCTGCCAACATGGATAAGTGTGTCATTCGTGATCATTAGGCGATGCCAACCAATGCATGCGCGTCTCATCCTCACTCGAGGCTGGCACAGTAAGCAAAGCACTCACAAATGACTTGCATGCCAGCTCATTTTAACTAGGTTTGGGTAAACCAATACAATCTCCTCAATAACAACGTCCCATTTGGAGGCAAAAAGCAGTCTGGAATCGGTAAGTCACCTGTCTACGATCTAGGGTTGAAACCGATCTTTGCCCAGGCCGTGAGCTCGGTAGCTATGCACTCGAGGAGTACACATCAGTCAAAGCTATTCATTGGAATTTCGGGGAGAAATTGGATTGGCCACTGTAATAGCTCATGGTCCTCGTTTGCTTTCATTCACCTTGCACTTTGTATCTCTTGTCAAAATGATTATGCAGTTTCGAATTAGAAATGACTACCTATAGGAAGCAACAAAGTATAAAGCGGGGGGAGATGCAGAAATAGGTATCACTCGTTCAATCCGTACCTAATGCTCTCAGTGTGTTCCAGCATACTTCCATTAGAGAGACTATACGGTAGCGATCCAGAAGTGGAGTAGGGCTCGTAGTAAGGTGTACCATCAGTACTGCGAGGAACTCGGTCATGCGAATGCAACCCAGCAGCACCTCCCCACGAGCTCTCTAACTGAAAATTGCCATGGTAGTGCGTTAGTTCGCTGTTCTGTGGACTTCCTTGCTGAGAGTCCGGTGTGCGAATTGGGCTGCGCTGTGGAACATCAAGCACCTCTGGATATAGAGCTGCCCCGGTATGATATGGGTATGATGGAGTGGATGGTCCTTGGACAATAGGAATGTGTAAATGTATGGCCTGTCGGTGTTCATACTGATGATGTGAGTCGACTGCAGGCACGCTTGTGGGCACAGGGGTGCTGGGAAGTGAGGCCACACGTTGTGAGGTGTCCACTTGCAGGCTTTGCACACGTCCGTAATTTGATCCTGGTCCTGCCGCCGGCTGTATTTGGGGGAGAGTGGAATCGGTGTACTGAAGGGAGTGATTAGGTTCGATACGGTAAGCGAAGTTTGACGTAGGGATGTTGTCTTGGGGATGAGGGTGACGCTGCACTACATCGTAGTCTGCATAACCTTGCTCCGTACGACTTCCACTGTCATCGATTTGATATGGGAAAGGAGGGTCGGGCTCTCCGCCCGTAGATACCCATTGACCGGTGGGTAGCTCCTCTGGTCGGGGGGCTGGCATAAACTGATGCGGACCCGGCAATGAATAAGGAAGTTGTTGAGCGGGAGCACTTGTTGGAGATGGTTGGCCCTCCACATCATCCTTGGATACTGGAACGTATTTGCAATCCAGGCTCTTAGCTTTGCACCGGACGCAAACCTCGTCCTCGTTCATATGTTGACACTGAGTAATGAAATGCGGGTTAATCGGTGAGGAGGGATGAGGTTATCGCCACCGACCTTGACTTTTTGACGACGACACTCAAGGCAAGCAATGGGTA
This sequence comes from Volvariella volvacea V23, assembly GCA_000349905.1. Taxonomy (NCBI): domain Eukaryota; kingdom Fungi; phylum Basidiomycota; class Agaricomycetes; order Agaricales; family Pluteaceae; genus Volvariella; species Volvariella volvacea. The sequence goes on along the minus strand of KB722736.1, from coordinate 2,578,642 downwards.
CACGGCGTGGATAGGTCTGCATTTTGATGGACTGGATACTGGGATGACTCTGTGGTGCTGCAGCGATTCTCACTAACCTACTTATGTGTCCCTTCGGGCCATGTATTTTTTGATCATTTTGTCATATAGTTCATGTGCGCAGCCTTTTTTGCACACAAGCGGGACTGTTTTGCACGCCATCAACGATCTGAGCGTTCGCTGAGCAAGACAAGAAACAGAGTTTCCCTTTTGGTGGCAGGAGTATTTGGCAAAGATCCTAGATCATGAGTTCCGGTCAACAACCCTTTCTCTTTGTTTGCCGTCCAACGTGGTCGCTGAAGGGGGACAGTTTTGCGATACATTAATCTATTTCAATTGGGTAAAAAAAACACGTATGTGATGAATTGAGAGTATCTGTATCAGGTGTGGTCATGGCCAGGGTCGCTTTACACATCTGATCAACACGACCATGCCACACCTTGCTAGTAGTTACAAAGCCAAATAATCTCGCACCTCCTCTTCCGTTAGCTTCCTGAAGGTGGGTTTAGGGCGACCGGTCTCTGATGCAACTTGAACCCCCTCCAATTCCTCGGGACTTGGCACTGTGACAACACCAATTTCGATCGTTTTCTCCGTCATCTGGCCCTCAAACCCTTCCTTTAGCGTCAGAAGAGCAGTATGAATGGCATCTTCCAAACTGATATCGTCGTTATATCTGGCATAGGGTCAGGTGCAACGAATTCCGGAGGGTACGGAGAACATACCGCTTCTCCAGGAAGGTTTTGGCGTTTACCATATTCTTTCCAATGGCACTCGCTTTCCACGCCCAAAATGAACCGGACGGATCAACCTGATACAGTGTTGGTCCTCGATTGATATCCCAGCCTGCGACGAGCAATGATACTCCATAGGGTCTAACTCCTCTGTTAGCAAGTAATTAGTTAGCGTGACAAAGCTGACTTCGCATAGGAAATGTTCGTACCCAGATTGGGTTGCTTGTTGCATCACCGTTGCAATTTCCTGTGTTAATACACGCGTTGGTGGATATTCGCCATATACCTTCCAATAGGCTTGTGCTGTCTTTCTAGCCTTTGCGACGAGAACTCTAAAGTCCGGCCCCATCCCCGAATACACGATGCCAATATTGGGGCAGATGATTGCAACCTTGTCAAGCATCGAATCGTCGATGAGAATAGAGGATGATTTCTTCTCTGTCGCAATTACGATGCCATTTGATGCTGAATCTGCGTATCAGCATGCCGTGGGCGTACGATCCAAAGCTATTGACCTTTGATTCCGAGACTGGTGGTGCCTTGTGCTACGGCGGCAAGTGCATGCTCGATCTGAACGAGTTTCCCGCTTGGGGAGAAGACTGTGAGTGAATAACTAAGAGACAATTAGGCCCGTGGTCTGGGGAGTTGATGGCGAACCTGCCTGTAGGCGCCGCCGTCTGCGCTAGCCATGGTCAAGTGAGAGGAGCATTCGCGACGCGCGTATAGTGTTTGTTTGGTCTGTGCAATATTCCAATCTTATCTGATAATACACAGATCTCATTTACAATCACATTTATTCCGTGCACGCAGACTACAGGCGGTAGCGGCCATTGTTATAAATTCATTCGCAAATATATCGATTCACAGAAATAAGTAATACAACACAGTGCCCAATCACATCACCAGTGCAAGCTAGTCATCAGTTTTGAGGGGTGTGGTCCTCAGGTATGGCTTTATAGCTGCATGAGTTTCTGAGTTCGGGTCGAGTGATTTGACGTTACCTTATGGATCGTGAATTCAGGGAACAGCGTCTTGGCTTCCTCGTTGCTGACGGTGGGATGGACGATAACGTCGTCACCCTTTTTCCAGTTGACGGGAGTAGTAACCCTGTGTTTATCACCAATTTGCAAGGCTGGCGATCACCTGCTATCAGGGGATGGCTTTCAATATGATTGGAGAAACAAAACCTACAATCAATGACACTGCAATGGTGTGAGTGCGGTAATTAGATACGGTAAAACAAATGCTTACCGGATGATCTCATCAAAATTGCGCCCCGTCGACGCGGGGTAGGAAATCGTCAAGCGAATCACTTTTTTAGGGTCGATGATGAAAACAGTGCGAATCTATTAATTGATTAGTCAAAGGAGTCTATGGCCTTGAAGTGTACATACCGTGAACGGGAGGCCTTTGGCATCTCGGTTGGTGGCGTCTTGCTCATCGAGCATGTCGTACAAGGTAGAAATCCTCCTGTCCTCGTCTGCGATCTAAATATGTAACATTGAGTTCGCATGTGTCGGCAAAAAATGAAGTGACGTACTATGGGGAATTGGACGTCCGTGGGGGCGAATTTGCTACCGTACTCATTGATGTCTTTTACCCAAGCGTGATGGTCTTGCAATCCATTGGCAGAAATCCCGATCACCTTGACGCCCCGCTTAGCAAAATCTGGTGCACGGCGAGCGACCTCTCCGAGTTCAGTGGTGCAAACTGGGGTGAAGTCTCCTGGATGGGAGAAGAGTACGGCCTGCGACGCGGAATTAGCAAAGCATAGGGGCAGATGCTATTACCCACCCATGAGTCACCGATCCACTCGTGGAACTTGATGGGACCAGCAGTGGTTTCGGCCTCAAAGTCTGGGGCAATGTTTCCGAGTCGGAGAGATGGCATGACTATCTGTTGAGAAACGGGTTGGTGGGGGAGGATAGCGCTGGCGCATTTATATGAAGATAATCATACGGGGACCATCATTATCGTGCATAGATTGCGTCTTCACTTCCCACGCCCAGCAGGTCTCAATGTCCCTCCGCTCAAGATCGCCTTCATCACGGTACCGCATTTCATGCTCGATCAAAAAATACACCGGGTCTACCTAGTAGTATGCAACAGCATGCAACAAGCTATGTGGGTGCTTCTCCTGCTGCACCTGTAATATTTCGTCTATGCGTTCGTCAATGTCATCCGCGGCTTCAATCTGTGCAGCAGAGGCCATAAGCACGCAATCGCCCTAGATTTTGCCACACTCACTGCAGCTGCCAGATCTAGCATAGCCCGACCCGCGATTAGGGCTTCTTCGTGATTGTCCTTGATTTCAATGTTGATGATGTGAACAGGCCGATTGAATTCGCCACCGCGTGACATCAAATCTAAATGAAGATTTAGAGTGGGTCGACTTAACAGTGGGTCTCAATTAACATATTCAAATGCCCTCACCATCACAGACTGCATCAAAACATCGCTCTTCACAAGTGATAACAATGTCAGCAATAGTTTTGGTGTCTTGCCACCGCTCCGGTGCGAGCTTGATCCGTCGATTCCGATCAAGCATTTGTAACAACCCGTTAGCAGTGTAGCTTTGACAATGGTCAAATGAGGACTTGCGGGTGATATCAACTCTCTGGACCTACAGTCTAGAATCCTTTGCGAACAGTTCTTCATAGATCGTGTTGTAGGGGGTCCCAAACGAATATATGTTTGGCTTATCGATCGCTGGGCCTGGTAGACGAACCGCTGAGCCAGTGCCTGATGATATCACACGATAACCAGCTTTGCTTCGGACGAATAAGACGTGGTTCTGCTTCGACCGATGAATACATACGCCAATACGTGATGACCTTCCATTGACCGGTTCTGGTTTACTTCCAGGTTTGGTATATTCAAGATCAATTGGTACTAGTAAAAACGCACTTGATTACTTGCACAAACGACACAAAACAATGGGCGTGGCTTATATGCTGGCTGGGGTGGAGGGGAAGACGGTCGATTGGAGAGTGCCGGGTCACCCGGATGCTGTGCTGTGGGTTGCACCGACGCTCCGTTTTCTTGCCATGTCGCTTGCGGCAGTTGGGGTTGCTGAGGTTGCGGCGTGGGTGCTGGAGAATCCGATTGGACGCGTATTCGAGGGTCAGAACGCGCAAGACGGGGATCACGAGCTCTGCGTGGGTCCATAGCTATGTAGAGTGATACCTAGAAGGGTGGTTGAGTCCAAGATGCAAAATAATGAAAAGCGACACCATAAATTCAGCAGTATCCAGAACATATGCAGTCTTCCCCTCGACCCAGCGCCATAGGTTATTTGGGGGTCGATGAAGTTTCCACTCTGAATCATCACTTAAACAGCTAAGAATGGGTACGCACCGATAATGAGAATATGAAGGGTTGGTTCAACCATCCAAGGCCAACAGTTGAATAACATAGTGGCCAAACACAACACAACAGGCTGCACCCATCCGCAAACGGTGGAGCACCAGCAATTGTCCCACGAATACTATGCCAGGTACGGCTCAGCATCTGGTCAGTCTTAATGCAACTTACACTTGACTTCAGGGGTTTCTACATTTCGACTTCCTTTATCCGTAGATCTGAGTATGCTCCATGACTCTGAGCAAGCCCGCATGCGATGCGGCGTGAGCCAAACTCAGATCATGGACCTGTTGGGCTACCACGAGCGAAAAATGGGGCTCATAGACGCACAGATCACAGAACTATATCAAAAGGCGCGCCGACTACAATATCAGAAACGTCTTCACCAGCAACAGATCAACTTGTGTAGGGGAGCAATTACCCTTGCTACCCGGATGCCCCACGAAATCTTGGCTTCTATCTTCACCAAGTGTGTGCAGGAAGGCTACACTCTTACACCGTTGATTGTCTCCCATGTCTGTTCTCACTGGAGACGGGCTGCGATTATTCCTAGTGTCTGGTCACATATATACGTTGACTGTGATGCCCCAAACGCCATTGGTCGCACACGCTTCTGGTTAAGCAAGGCCCAGACCAGTTCCTTGCTAGTCACAATTGAGGTTGGTGTTGACAGCACCCAAACTGGTGCCCTCATGGGCATTTTATTATCACGCAGCCATCAATGGAAACAATTCACTCTTCGTGCGCGCAGCCTGGTTCATGTCAACCAGGTTCTTGCCTCGTGCTCCACAGCGACTCCCAAGCTGGTGGCTCTAGATATCACAATCTGGCAAGACATCAGCCCCGATGAAGACCTGACTCACCAACTATCCATCTCATTCCCGGACGCTCCGAGGCTTTCGTCAACCGCCTTGACTTGGGATGCTCTTCCAGCTCGTGGAATACTCCCTATATCTACTACGGATCTTTCACTTACATTGCCTTGCTACAATGCAACGCCACTCCCGCCCCTTTCAATCTCCGGAATCCTAGACGTTCTAGAAGGGTTGCCCTTTCTCTCTAGTTTATCATTGATCATTCCGCCAGGTCGCCAACGCGAGCTTATACGCCCACCAGATAGCATGTCTTCCATCATTCTCGGCCATTTGAAGAAGCTAACCCTGGTGGGCGTTGTCGACCTATATCAAATTTTAAGCTTCCTCATGACACCAGTCGTCACCCACCTGCGCATCCGCCATTCTTTGGATCCACTTGGTTATCCTCACGAGAGGCTGGGAGCAGACCTTCGACAATACCTTCGCCAGTCATCTCCGCCACTAGAGGTTCTGGAGCTGCATGACATAGATATCCCATTCCTCGATTTATCCTCTTGTCTGTCTTCATTAGCGTCCCTTAGAGAGCTCCACCTACACGAAAGCGAGCTGCCCAACTGGGTACTGAAGATGTTGAATGGCCCAGACGGATATTGCCCACTGTTGAGCCGACTCAACCTACGCTGGTGCGGGTCGCTGACCGGTTCAGCTTTGGTCGAGTTAATTAGAAGCCGTTTATCAACAGAAACAATGGATCAGTGCCAGTGTTCCCCGATTGATGAGCTGACGATCGTTCACTGCGCCTTTGTCCGAGAGCAAGATATCTATAATTTGACACAACACACCACTTGCAGGATGATTCAGGATGCAGATGACTACTGCCGTAAGCCCTCATTCTTTGTTTCTCAATCGGTGCAATTCCTAACGATGCCAACCAGATCCGATTGGATGTTGCCAAAATGAAAGGTATCGTAAACGCCTGGTGCAAAGAATGGATAAAATGGACGCCAATCAACGGGCTAGATTAATACTCTGACAGGGACAAGCCATCCCAAGCAACATGCTATACCTAAGTTTTCCTATAGATGCGGACTGTATTGTCCCTTCATACAGAGATGGCTGCATGACATGGTGGGCCTCTTCTGCGGGGGCTCCATTACTTGTTCGATCTTGTACGGAATAGCGAGATTATTGTGCCTACTTCAATTGGATGAGTTTCACTAAACAACATACAGTGTTGATGAGATACCCGGTCAAATTGCAAGATGCCGAAGGGATGCCACGTGTAGTCACGTGGGCAGAATCGTCATCGACACGCTCCCTACTCATTCTTGCATCCAGCTTTCTATCCTCATGCCCCTTGCTGACCGGACCAACGAATTCCGAGAGGTACTACGAGAGAAGAGACTCCCGCTTAAAGACCCTGGCAAACCACGTCATGACCAAAAGTCGGCGGACCAAGCGGCAGAAGGCAGAAAGTACAGTGCCAATGCCTATGCCATTGTAGGCGTTCTGCTTCGTTTTCGGCTGGTCACAACATGCTCACCAGAATTTGCTGCAGCTGAATCACATCGACACATTGGCTCGAATGCTAACAGCTATACGGAAGCCCTATCTCAATGTGGATACACGGAGCCTTCCCCTCCTGCGCCAGCCCTCGCGAGCCATCAATTTGAGCGACTCGGAGGCGTCTCTATCCAACATACGTCATTTCACAGACGAAGAGAGGGACCAAATCGATGCGCAAGCACGCATCATCCTGTCCCGCTGTGCGGAGAGAGTGAGAGAAATGGAGACCTTGGAAAAGAGTGAGGACAACCTCTCCTTGCGGATACAATCTCAACAGACCGTCCAGGTTAACACCCTCTGTCTCTTTGATTTTCGCAAATTTGATAGGACGCATGGAACTCGTAGCAAGTCAAGGTAATACGTTGATGCGCTTCATACCCGCTCGGCTTCGTCAAGACGACTCCAGCGCTCAGTCGGACTTTCGTGCGGCACACAACGCGAGCATTACGTGGTACCTGAATAGACGTCTAGCTGAAGCGAGTCAGACTCAGAAAGAGATGCAGGAGGAGCGAATCAAAAGGCAACTAGAGCGAACCAAGACGCTAGGTTCTGGTGCAGTCCGGGAAGCAACAGCTCTGGGGGTTGGAGAGGCTTCACGGGAGCAGCGCTCGGGTAACACAGCCTCTAGCTGGCTTGGGGAGGCATCTTCCAACTTGATTGCCGCGACCATTGGTGCACCATCGACTCCTGACCGACGCAATTCTCAGGCACCGCCTCTGCGCGAATCACCACACGATTCAGACGAATCAGACGAAGAGATAGAACTGACGGCGTCCCAGATCATGCAATTCGAGACGGAGAATGCGACCATCTTGCAAGGCCTGCAGGACAGACTGGCGTCGATTCAGCAGGCTGAGTCGAGCCTGCTGGAGATTAGCGCACTGCAAACGGAACTGACGACGCACCTGACAAGACAAACGGAGCTCACAGAGCAACTCTATGAAGATGCTATCGCCACCTCTGCTACAGTGGAAAGGGGGAATGAGCAGCTGAAGGAGGCAAAGAGGCGCGCCAAGGATGGCAGACTTTTTATTTTGGTGTTCCTCATTGGGGCTAGCCTGAGCCTCCTGTTCTTGCACTACTACTAAGCAGCCGACAGGATGTATTGACAGATTATTATTATATGGGTCATAGATTGGAAAGAGGGTACATGAATAAGGTCTATGAACGAGCGTCCTGAGCGTTGAAGGAGGGAAGTAATGGTGCCTCCTCGTCCAGTTCCTCGAGTGCCTCGTCGATAACCTCGGGCGGTACGTTGTCCGTGTGCTTGATGTGCTTCTGTAGAAGGGTGTAGATCCACCTGGGGAATATCACATGAGTGGTGATCGAGGCCAGCAAGGGGTGAATTACCAGCTGGTAAAGATTGCGACGCAGACCCCACCACCAATAAAGACAGCATTCAAGACTTTGGTTTCTGGGTCATGATGGTCAATAAAAGGCAGTGATTAATGAAGTCACGAGGCGCACGGGTATCCATATGACTTCTCTGATCGCCATCTGACAATGCGGCGAGGCGCGAGCCGATGAAGGTGTGCAACAGCAGCTTTGGAGCAACGCAGCAGGTTGCAATGACAAACTGCCAGAGTGCAACAGACTCTATGGACTGACAAGGAGGTCAAGGACACGTGGAGGGGATGTGGACAGGGACTGACAGCAAATAGGGAGTTGGAATAGACCCAGGGAGGGAATGGCGAGATTCGGATGAGGATGATAAGGAGGAGACCCTTTTCTCTCTGACGATTGGTAGGCTAAGAGTGATGCAAGAGGAGAACGAACGAGGACGAACCACGACGGCTTCGAGGGCCTGCCATTTGTCATTCTTTGCGGACCAGTTTCGCAGCCTCGATTTGAAAACGAGGCGCAGGACGGAGAATACAATTGCGGCTCCAATTACGGACGCAGGCAGTGCAATAAAGAAACCCTTGATGCCGTAGGCAAAGCCGCACAAGGTGACGAGTGTGGTGTGTCCAACGAGGGGTGGGAAGGATATTCCGACTGGGGGGCATCAGTGGTGGGGTAAGACAGTGGAGCAGGGGGTGATCTGCGCACCGATTGCAAGGGAGAGGACGAGCCAGCCGAACCGGAACTGGGCGAGCATGGTGGCATGATCGTAGAGATACTGGGCAATGCGGCTTGGAGTGAGGACGATAATGAGGACGCCTGCGGGAGCAATAAGCGAGAGATCGAGGGGCAAAAGAAGACCGTGCCTAGAGAAGCATAGAAGAGGGCGACAAGCCAGAGGAGCAGCTGCTCGGGTCAGAGGACTGCGGGGCTGCGGACGGAGAGCACACACCTTGCCATAGAGATTGAGCTTGCGGTAGCGCTGCACGACGAAGCGCAGGCCGTGCTTGAGCAGCTGGCCGACGGACGGTGCGGTGGCGGGCTCTGTGGTGGCCATCGTCAAGATGGGGCTCCGCAGCCACGCAGCGCTGCACGTGGGGGCGGGGCACGTGATGGGAGGGTGACGGGAGGGTGACGGGCAGCTGCGTGACTGGTGGTGGCATGGAAAAGTACTCTGGATTCCGGGTGAGTGTGGCCAGCGCGCGTGCGACTCGGACTGACCGTCGTGCAGGACGCGGGGACAGGCATTCAGGTCCGGACTCCGTTGGCTGCGCTGACCGACTGCTGACTCGCCCACAGCCCTTCTTGACGCCCGTCCCACCCGCGCGCAAGACTCTCCTGCACTCCCTCCTCCTCCCCCTCCTCCTCCTGGCCCTCGCCAGGCTCGCCCTCCTCCTGCTCCTCCTCCTCGCATATGTCGTCCTCGTCCCCGTGCTGTCTTCCCTCCTCGTAAGCCCTCTTGGCCCACCCACCTCCCCACCCCCACTAACGTCACTCAACAGCTCCCAATCCAGCCGGCCCACCTCTTTATCTCCCACCTCTTCACCGCCGTCCTTGCACGCGCATCATTGTTTGTCCTCGGCCTGTTCTGGATCCCAGAGGAGATCGTCTCCAGAAAACGCCTGTGAGTCTCGGTGTCGTAACTGCTACCCTTCAGCCGAGCATGACTCCTGCACAGCAAGGGCGTCGCCCAGCCCGAGAACTGGGTCCCGAGACCCGGTGATATCATCGTCTCAAATTGGGTATCGTGGATTGAGCTTTTGTGGCTGGCAGCGCGGTCTGTATTTCCTCTCCTCCGTGCTTGTCGTCTCCGCCAACCCCACCATTCTGCATAGCTTCAATCCGGTCTTCATACTTCCCGTCACACATGACGTCCCTCTTGATGCCACAGGAAATACCCAATCTCCAATCTCCCACACACCTGCAAGGCGAACGGCAACTGCCCCGGTCATTCAATCAGCTGCACCAAGAGCCCCGAGCGAGAAAGTGCCCATATCGGGCTTTCGTCCCGTTTCCTTGCTGGCCATGATCAAGGCCACAGGTAGCGTGCCACCATACCAATCTTCACACCGGCCGTCCGTCACAGATCTGGAGACCATTCGAAAGACCTCCAATCGACCGCTCGTTATCTTTCCCGAGTGCACCACCAGCAACGGCCGGGGACTCCTCCGGTTCTCCAACGTGTTCTGCCAAACCGTGCCTGTCAGGAACTACCGTGTCTTCGTGATGTGTGTTCGGTATGTTCATCCATTGATTCCGAGCTTGTTTCCCATTCACACCCTTGTCTAGCTATGACCCTCCAACGGCCATTGCTCCTACCTTGACGCTTCCCATCCCTTGCAATACATTCAGTCCCTTGCCACATGTGTGGTCACTGCTGTCTTCACTCTCTCCCTTGTCCATGTCCGTACGGCTGCTCTCACCCTCAGATTCACCCAGTTCACCGCTATTCACCGCGAGTGATTTAGTATCAGGCGCACCGGGGGAAGACCAGCTGGCCGAGTCTTGCGCTGCCTTGGTTGCGCACATAGGAAAACTCAAGAGAATAGCCATGGGCTGGGAGGATAAGACTAGTTTCCTGCGTTTCTACCAGGGAAAGCAACATTGAATGCGTATATGAAATGCACAACCCTTCTCTTTCTGGTCTTGTTTGATGAACATAAGGCAGAAATCGTTTAGGTAACTCTAGAAACCTCCTAATTATCGGCATGGCTTGACTATTGCCAAACGTGACCTTCGGCGTTGCAACTGAGACCGTACAGTACGCAAATGACTGCCATTGTAGGCTTAGCCACTTGCTGGAATATTCCCCCCCATCTGAGGAACAGGACAACCCGATCAAGCGAGCACTGGAAGGGGTGTGGCAGACGCGTGGTGGAGAAAGGCTGATTGGAAACTGGGAATGCGATGCCAGTGTATTGCTAATCTCGCCCGGTGTCCGAAGATCTCAATTGATCATGACGGTGCCCCTTGGCCGAGGATTGGGGTCACTTTGCACCCAACCCAGAAAATCCAATGCACCGAAAGTTACCGATTTGAAGGCCTACAAGCGACCACGAAAAGTCGCAAGTGGGCACCCCAGGTCATAATCTCAACTCTCACCGTCAATGGGGTTGTGCAACACCCTCACGGCAATCTCCATGCTGTTGAACACACGTAAAGCGATTACTCTTACTGGCCTTGAAATTAACTCGAGGCGCCAATACCTTTATCCTGCCTGCATTTCATCACGTTCAGATATCATTATCAGTTTCATGGACATGGTAATAAAAATCCTTTGCTTGGTGGAGCGTGCTCGATGCATGCTCACGTTAGGCGTTGTGGATGAGCGATTAGCAGAAAAGAATTATCCGCTGGCCGCCCTCGATAATATTGGCACCCACTTGGCTTAATTAATGGTGCTAGGGGTTGAAATTCTCTATTGCAAATTGCAAATGTTGAGCAGGGTAACTACAATTTGCTACGTTCCTACACATCGCGTGAGGCTATTTTCGTCACGATGACCACAAAACACACCTGTACAAGCTTCGCGAGGGCATGGCGGAGATCCGCCTTGAGGTCCTAAAACCCAGTTGAGTGGATGTAACAGCATGTTCCATTAATCCATACCTCAAAGTCTTCAACTCCAATACTCAATCTAACGAGTCTCGGGTCCGCGGTGGGGTCACTCTGCACACGGTGTTCTATCAATGACTCGACGCCTCCCAAGCTCGTGGCAGGCTGTAAAAGCCTGAGCGCATTTTTCTAGAAAACCGGCAGTGTACTTACGACAAAGTACTGCAATAAATGAGGAAGATGCAAGGCATGCTCTGGTTTGTCCAGCTGTGTTCCCCGTTAATAATCGCGTATGAACAAAGACAGGGAACCTCAACTAACCAAAATAGCGAATGTAGCATTCCACCCCCCTTCCATTTGCGTTTTAGGGTTGAACCCGTTTGGACTTGCAGGCTGTAAAGATGAGTGCCAGACCTTTGCAATGACACCACCAGGGATACCGTCATAGTACTGGCCAGCAGGCGTTTTTGCAATTGCATCTAGCCATTGAGCCAAAGCTGTTGCTGTCGCCGCTTGATGTGGGACCCTCAAGTGTAGCGTGCGTAATGAACGTAATAGCAGCCATGCTTCCAGTGAGCCCAGATTGTTACCCATATAGGTACGATCGTGTTGAAGCTACAAAGAGTGCGTAACTGGACCGGACGTGGAGCCATAAATGACCAACTTACGACTTTCCATTCTGATTCTGTTTTGACGATCAATATGCCCCCAAGCAGGTCGGAATGTCCACCAAAGTATTTGGTGGCTCAATCCATTGTTAGATTTTAGACGGCTGGGGATAGCAAAGCCACCAACCAGAGTGCAGAATACTGGATACAAGGAACACCGTCAATCACGAGCACCAGAAGTGCAGGAAGACGCCCACCAGTCAGCCCCAAACTTGAAGGGGTGTTGTAAGGGTGGAGGGCCGAATGTGGAATCCACAAGTAATTTCCCTCCAACTTTGTGGATCTAAAGGGACCACATCTCGTCATCAAAGCCATAATCAACCAACAAAGACAAAAACATGCCTTCTCAGCATAATAACGTATGTCCCTAAATGCCCGTACGTGAATGAACTACCCTCACAGCCTCTGAAGGGAAGGCCCATACCGTGATTCGCCAGTCGGATTTACCGGTGTTTCCAACCAGCACAAGTCGCCAGGTCTGTACTCGTCATCGAGGCCTATGACCTCGATGTCGACACCTCGTGTTTTCTTGAATACCTCGATGGTAGCGTGGCAGCCGTGGTAACCCCCCGTAATGGCAACCCTCTTGGGGTTGAAGAATACCAAGGCCTTTTAGGGATTAAATAAGACGCGGACGGATCAGCTATCTTTTACATACAGCGTATGACGCCGCAAGGCCTGAGGAATATGTTAATGCAAAGCCATCCTGAGGGTATCAGTTAGGACGTGGACCGCCTCAGGAAGTGAGGAGTTACAGATATCCGACTTAGGATATGCTCCGCGCGGGTGCTAATCTCTTGGGTATAGCGGGAGTAAACATGTCTTTCCGGGTTGCGGAAATCGACCTCAGTTTGTGAAAGAGGCTTCGAGTTGGAAGAATCTGGTTTTGGTTGCCTAAAGGCTTTGGAAGTGTGGGTAAATGCCATCTGTACACACCATTAGACAAAGGACTTACTGGTCGTGACGGAAATGGATGGTGCAACCTCTGATCTGCTGAACAGCCCATTGTCCCCATGAATGAGATCAGTTCCTTTCAGTTTGGGTGACATGGTGGTGAGTCAAATTGCGTATCAATTTGGTGAGAAATAAACACCTAGAGATATATACCGGTGGCCGGATGGCGTCATGCGGCCCGAGGGGATGGGAATGGTGTAAAATACTGCCAAAAATTATGTAGATATGATACAATATCCTGTTCAAATGTTACAGTTAGTTGATGATACAGTCTCTAAGAGTCCTGATTGACGCATAAATAGTAGCCACTGTTCGTCCATTCCGGAGTCCCCAGACATCATCATCCCCAGTTCTAATAAATTATTTCCTTGCGAACTCTCAGGCCGATAATTCGAACTCATGGCCGCGTCCCCGGCGTGGTCCCCATTGGAAGGAGGAATACTCAGTGAGTAGGGTGTTGCCGATATCATGCGGAGATCATAGTCAGCAGATGGAAGTTGCTGTTGCCATATCTGGAGGTCATCTGTGTACTGAGTAGGAGCAACTGAATAGGGTTCGGTTTGCGGGGTCGGGTACACCTGTGGAGTAGGTACAGACGGAGGAGAATTCGGTGGCTGGGTAGTTGGGGAGTCAGAATCGGGATTATAGACTTGTTGTTGAGGGATACGAGATAAATATTCCAGTAAAGAGGGGTGGACTTCAGGCGTATCAGACGTTGGCGTAGTACGGGATTCAGTCGATCCTTGGGAAGACGCAGGACTCGTTGCCGAGCTGGAGGTATAACATGTCGCCCCCCGCCTCTGCTTAGAGCTAGATAGCAGCTTCATGACCAACACCCGGGTTTGGCCCCCAAACAGCGCCAACTCATCATCCCCATAGTCTGGCTTGTCAGTGGATAAAATATTGGATATCGGCCGCCCACTTCTAAACTGCGCGTAAACTTGCAATGCCCGCTCTCGAAGTCGATCAAGTATAGCCTATGCGAGATCAGATATACGAGGTGGATAGCGGTTTTTAAAGTACTCACAAGACCAAATTTAGCACGACGAGACTTCACCGCGCCCTTTTTGAACAAGTCGTATGCAAGACCTAATTCGATAAATGCACTGGCTGCCATACTCGAAGAAGGGGCTCTTGTGACAATAGAACCAACAATAATCTGGAGTGACAATGAGTCACTGAGAGGAAGAAGGGGAAGGTACTAACGGCCGCGGAGAACACTAGAGGCAAGGTCAAATCAGCATCAACAATAGACTAATGGGCGTACAATGTGTCCAGATACTCCACCAACGACAACAAAGTTCAGGATACCTATCAAAATGATTCAGGTTCAACTTGATGACTCCAGAGGCGCATCTGTATGCTGCAAGGAAAGAAGGAGAGTATGGACTCTTAAGAGGATTGCTTGGATAATCCAGCATTGCCTGAGCAAAGAAACTCCTGTGCAGATACAACAAGGCTTACGGTCTTTCAGTTACAAGTAACATTAACTCGCTACCACTGCACTCACCAATGGTGCGGAATTGCCCTAAAAGACAGCCTCGCATATAGACGGAAGGAGTACAGCTTGCATCCTCAGTACTTAGGAAGACGTTCAGATGTGGTGGTAGCACCTTAGCACGCAGCTTGCGATCCAGCTCCAGCACCGTCTGGTACGACGGAGGCTGAGCAGTTAGTGTGAGCTCTGTAACGGAACAGATAATTTCTTTAGTGAATTCATATTTCCAACGGTGGACTATATTTTGTTCAATATCACTTTTGGTGTAAGAACAGAAGACCACTTACAGCCGACGAGGACATTGCCTTGATTGTCTAGTGTTGCTTCCTCGTCTTCTGGGAATTCACAATCAATATACGAATGCCTTATTGAAGGCGGTCTACCAATCGCCAAGCTCTGCGTGGCAATAATTCGGTTAATGTAAATACCGCAACATCGCTCATTACTCACATAGAATTGCTCTGCAGTAAATATTTCCCAGAAAAGTGCCCGTCGACGCTGCACAGTTGTGGCGTCTAGTTTCCACCGCGCACTATCGCGATCTGACGAAGAAGGTCAAGTGAAATATCCAGACTGACCATACACAGAACTTACGTAGACCCATCTGAAAAAAACAAATAAATGAGCTTTTTGCGGGAGTTATCGGAGAAATCACTGCGAAACTTACACTCTGAGCCAATTTCGCCCCAAGGGACATCAGGTTCCACTGTGCACTTATTAGTGCCAAATTTATAGGTAGTGATTGATACGCTTACTCCGCTATCAACGGTGTACCGTTGGCTACCGAGGCCGTGGTACGAAGCCATGAGAATAACAGCCTGGACAGTAAAGATCTCAGGCGAATCAAGAATGGAGCGGAGCGACAGGGCTGCACGGCTCAGGAGGTGGTAAGTTTCTGACTCCAGATTATCTGTCCCATGCAAAGTTCATAAAGTTTCACTCCACGCAAATAACACTGCCAGCTCACATGGTTCCAGGGTCAAATCTACCAATGCGCCTAAGGCAAAAATCATGAACAAAACTGCCAGCTGGTGAGGAGAAATAGCGTATTGTGAGTTTGATCCCGCAACTGGTGCCTCTTTCATATGTTTGTAGATGGGCGTGAGTACGTGGTTGATAATTTCATCGCGCTTCAGTGGCCTAAACGCCCAGGATGCATGTTCTATGTAGGTTTCACATAGCGACCATGCTCGAGGATAGGGTGGCAGATGATTCAATAGTAGCTCCATGGATTGTTCAAGACTCCCTTCCGATCGAAATGGGAAAATATTGGAGAGCTGCATAATTTCGGCTGGGAGATGGGGTGATCCGTCACCGTCATCAGTACCAGATTGCAACTCTTCACCGGCCTGAGTGAGTGTATAAGAGTCTCGCTGCGGCAGACGCACATGCAAACGCACCATGAGCAGAGCCTATCACTCTGCAGTTAGCGAGGGTGAGTGGCCGTAATACATGCGGAAAGCGTACCTCTGAGCCAGCTGAACGACCAAAGTAACGTGCCTCTCCAGACGGACTAATGGTTAACGTTCCCAATGCGTCAATCATTTCTACGGGCTCGGGTGATTTGTCAGAAGGGGCACCCTTTTCGAGCCCAAACTTAATAGACAGAAGACTTTCGTGCAGAAGTGGGTGGGGTTCGCTGGATACTGTTGATTGTAACACCGCCAGGGCATCCTCCAGCTGTCGTATACGCTGACCCATTTCTGATATTTTGGCGTGGAGTTGAGCTGTGTCGGCTAGTACGAACCTGGGAGGCGATTAAAGCGCCGTCAACTCAAACATTATTAGCCCTACCTTGTCCCTTGTCCCGTAGATAGGCTACCATTGGGACAAATCGAAGGACAGCCCCGTCGTACTGAGAGAGCATTGGTTGGAAAAGCGGATGTGGAAGGCGCTACACGCACCGCATGATCCACACGGCAGTTGCTTGTCGCACTTGAGTTTCAGACTAGAAGAGAATTTGATTATAGTAACTGTGTAAGGCGTATATGGGGCATACCGTCTGCATTCTGCGCATGAAATCTAGAATAAGGGACATAGGTGAACCAGCAAGGAACGATCAGTGCTGCACCTACCTCGCCCCGAGCGCGTCTCAAGTCGATATCATCCTCGCTATTGGTTTTTCTCGACGATGCTCGGCGGCTATACGACTGAGAGACATCGACAGGCATGGCCTTGAGGTTACGACTGGGTCTTAGCCTAACGAAGGTGTAGTGGGGTAGATTATATGAGGATGCCGCGGCATCCCAATGCATTTACTCCGGCTGACAAAAGCCGGCAAAAAGCCGCCGAAAAGCATCATATGTAAATGCTAAATTACTGTGCACGAAATGCAGCTCAAATCCTAGAGGAAATGGGTACGCTATGCCAGAAAATGACCCAGGACCTATCGTGCTTTGCAGTTGGGCCTGACACTGCCCGCCAGAGCGCGTCCAGGTGGTCGGAATGAAATCATGTGACAGAGATCGCAAGTGTGAACGCGTCCAGCAATGGCTGCCTGACATCGACCAAGGTGAGATACAGCTAAAGGACCGAACGCCGCAATTCTACGATCCCGCCTAGCATGAGGAGGGCGAGACTTGCGCCGTTGCTATCCCTCATAGCGCTGGTACCACAGTTCATCGCCATACCTCATTTCGGCAGTAGTCAAGCTCGGGATTATGGCGCCATCCATACCCTCCAAGATTCAATCGACTTTAAGCAAGAAGAATGGCAGAGCGTTAACATAACCAATTTGAATTACAAGTACCACCATGGGCACCATCGCATTGCCAAGACCAAGAGCAGAACCAAGACGCACGGGAAAGGCCATCATTCCCATAGACCGCCTGGCGGTCATTCGCATGAAGAGACGACAGATTCGAGCCCATCCATCATATCTGGAATCACGGGTGCTGCGCAGCACATAGAGCACGCGTTGAAATCATTGTTTGGCTATGGGAAACCAGAGCCAGTAGCTATCACCTGGTATGACACTCACAAAGGTCGTTTGCCTCTCCTTTACCTCATAACACCTCAAGGTATACTGGTCACGACCTCTTGAACCCGAGCTGCTGGCCGAAAACGGAGTGGGCCCCTACCGTATATCTTGATCCTGCTCCAACCCCTCTTGTACTAAGCCCCCAACAGGATGAATCGTTCGTTTGTGCCCTAACGCTTGAGGGCTGGTATGACCGCCCCAAGTGCTTCGAATTCGTCGAATGTACGTGGAATTGAAATGGTATAATTACCTCAAAACTCACGGATTGTAGTGTGCAACAACCATCGAAAATGCATTTTTGTTCGGGTTGTAGATACATGTGCCGGGTGTGCACCTGGAAGCAAGCATGTCGATTTGACGAAGTCGGCCTTTTCCGCATTAGCAGATTTAGATGAAGGATATCTCAATGTATATATGAGGCGTGCCTCTCAACCAACCGTCTGGTGCGGTAATCTGCTTGGAATGACATGTGGTCGATACGACACTGACATTGCTTCTGCAGGTCCGAAGAGTTATGGGGCCCTGCAGATGTTCACAGGACTGAATACACGAAGAGCACTTAGAACAACAGCAAACAACAATATGACATTACCCACAGCCTAACATGTATTGTGCACATAACTATTGATTCATGCCTTGATATTTATACGTTTCCGCTTCTTGCCTTCTGCAATGCGCGTACGAATTTTTTCTTCGTCGAAGTCTTCCTCCTCGAGAAATTGCGCAGTCCGTTCTCCATCATTACGGCGACGAATGTATTGCAATGCAGCGAGATTATAACCTGTCACCTCTTTTTGTCTTTGCAATGCCGCTCGAAGGTACTTTCTCAAGGGGATCAGGGATGTCCGCATTGTCCGATGTGCAACAACTTGCTGGTGATGGCTTTTGAGAAGGAAAAACATGATACGACAAATGAGGGGTATATTCCACTCCTGCAAAATGGGTCATTTCCAAAAGGTTTGCGATGAAGAATTGACGCACTTTTTGTGCCCATATGCTCAAGTAATTCATCAGTGAAACTACTTTCCCGAAGGGTAGGACCAACAAGGCATCATGCAACGCAGCACTCTGTACCTTTTCAACAACCATAAGCACGTACGCTTCGGGTTCGAGGTCATAGGCAGCCAAGATCGGGTTTCGTGGTGGCGGTTGCATCCTCATAGGGTCGTCCTCTGAAAGGCGTGCCATTGTTTCTTCGTGTTTTCTGAGTGCCTCCCTGTCATCGTCGGCCACTGTGATCGCCTCCATGATTCGTTCCCCGGCCATCAAGGTCTCCGTTGTCTGTTTTGTGACAGCGGTGGATTCAGCCACAACAGTGCTATCCACATCATTTCCGTCTGTCCCGGTTCGCTCATCCGATCGGTTTAGCGTATCAGCAATACCAGCCTCATATACTGCTTCCAATTCCCGTTCTCGCTCTTCTTCGAGGAATAACTTTGGATTATTACTATGGGTGAGAACTTTGACAGAAAGAGAAACCTAACTTACTGGTTCATCCAACTTCTCCCATACTCGTATCGACTTGTCATGAGAGCCAGTCACTACAAAATTGCCATGATGGCTGAGTGCCAGTGCCCAGATTTCGCTATGATGTCCATCAAGTTTCTGGATGTTTTCAAACTGTAGAGAGCATATAGTCGCTATGCCATATAGAATCACCAGTATCTTACCTTGTCTCCATCCCAGTATTTGAGCAACTTGTCTTTGCCTGCTGTCCAGAAATAATGAGTATCCTTTTCGAAGGCCACCTGCATTACGCTATCATCATGTGCAAAGATGGATTTATGACAGTCTCCGAAATCCAGACCCCAAATCTTTACATTTTTATCTGCGGAACATGTCACAATGAGCTTGGAATCATGCGAGATATCCATAGAGAGAACGGGAAGCTAAAGATAGGGTGTCAGGAACGAAGCTTGTATGAGGTGGCGCAGCACATACCTTGTGGCCATATAACGACAAGAAGAATTTTAGTGTGTCTTGATAGAAGATCTTTACAGTGGAGTCCAGAAGAGCGACAGCGAGCAGCTTGCCATTAGGACTGTAGCGAACAGATAGAACGTCGTCCGTCATTTTAAGCGTTCTGACATGTACGAGTGAGAGCAAGCTCCCGCTTTGAACCTGGCAATTAAGCAATAAGAGGCATTTTCATAGTTATAAAGGAATACATACCTTATCCGAACTGGGCTGGGTATAATCAAACTCCCAAAACTTGACGTCTTTATCGGCGCTCCCACTAACCAGCATCTTTTCGTCAGGACGCACGTGTAAAGACCAGACTGTCGCTGTGTGTGCCTTTACTGTCTCGATCAACGATGAAGATGCAAGATCATAGACCAGTATTTCTCCTGCTTTGGTACCAACAGCTAACTAGGGACATAATTAACCAGGTTCCACGTGAAGAGAGCATAGACAGAAACGAACATGTCGGTCGCCAGGCAGGAACGCACTGCATATTGCGTACCCACAGTCCATCGTCCGAATACACGAAGTTGTCTTCATGTTCCATATTTTTAATGACCCTGAGGAGGAGATGAACGACAGCAACCTACACGAACCAAGGATGAAGCACACCGTTTGAAGCCGACGCGAGGATTCGATCATCAGAGCTCAATGACAGTGTTCTTACATCCGTTCTGTGTCCAGGTATGTCGAGAGAATATATTCGTCTGGCTTCTGGAAGTTCTTCTTTAGATTTGCTTGGCGGTGGAACATTGTAGACTTCCAACGAGTTTGAGGATAAGGAGACTAACACCTAGTAGGCGTGAGGATTGACTACAGAGAACGAATAGCTAACACTGACTTGCAAGTTCCCTTTTGCGTCACTGAAGCCAAAATCAAATGAGCGTATCTTCCCTCCAGCACGTACCACCAAGTGGGGTGTGAAGAGGTCAACAAGCGTTATATCTTCGTCGTCGTTCCTTAGAGGATCTTCCTTGGTCTCTTTTCCCTTTTCCTTCGCGCGCTGTCTCCGCCGAGCCTTTTTCTTGCGGATTTCTTCTTCAGTCCTTATCCTGAAGACTTCAATGGATCGGTCATGCGACTGCACTGCCAAGTAGGGTAAGGAAGGGTGAAAGGCAATTTGGGAAATACGGAGTTTCGAGGACAATGGCAGCTGCGAGAGGGGATGTACCCACTTCTCCACCTTCGTTGTCGATCAGCATAGAGATGCATAGAAACGTCGATGAATACGAACTTCTCCTGTGTCCGCCTCCTTCAAGCCCTCTCCCATTGCGGCACGATCCATTCTCCATGCCTTGAGTTCACCTTCACCACTCCCTGTGAATATTAAATCTTGATCCTCTTTGACGTCCATTGACCATATCTCTGCGCGGTGTGCCACAACAGTTTGCACACAGTGCTGCGTTGTCAGATCCCAGACTTTGAGGAAAGTATCTTTGGAAGAAGTGACGAGTATGTCCTGAGCAGGAGCAGTGGATGCAGAGGGGTGCTCTGCGAAGGATTTTAGAAAACGAAGGGCAGTAATTTGATCCCTGTGGCCGCGCATCCTGTTGGGCGTTGTGAATAAGGTGCAGTATGGGCTAGCATAATACATGCCTAAATAACCCAGCTTCTCCAACTATATCCCATAGGATAATATCTGTGTCCTGCGATCCAGACGCTAGCCGTGTCCCCTGCTCATCGAAGGCAAGCGCAGTTACGGACTTTTTGTGACCATTTAAGATGGTTAGAACAGATCCAGCGGCGGCGCTCCAAAGACGAATGGAGCCGTCCGCATAACCGACAGCGAATGAATCCTGCTGTGGGGAGCGTTGGATGCAGGTGACCTCGGAACGGTGGCCTGTCTCGTGCCACATGGCGAGCTGTGGAGTAGCATGTAAGAACGACCGTAGAAACGAGTGTATGGACATACCATTTGGCCTTTTTTTACGTCCCAGACGAGGACGTCTTCAAGAGCAGGGACATATGCATATTTACCATCGTAGACCGAGTTGGAGGAGGAGCTGCAGATGAGACCGAATGCCTAGAGATTGTGTGAGGAAAACAAGGAGGGCATCCACAGCAAACTGTGTACCTGAGTGGGGCCGTGTCGCAGGTAGCTCTGCACCATCGCAGCTTGCAGGCCCGGCAGAAAAAGTCGCTGATAATTCTGAGGGACAGTCACGTGACCTCGTATAAATTTGAAATGTAATTTCGAAATTTCAGAATTGCTGTATTTCCAAATGCAGCGTTATCTGCCGGTCGGTCCTCCTCAAGTTGGTCAGAATCGTGACTGATTCTGGTCCATAGAGAATGATGCTACACCCAGCCGGCCCAGACGCTGCCCTCCGCTTTGTCAACTTCGTCAACGCCTCCCCAACTCCATTTCATGCAGTCCACAACGCCTCCTTGAGGTTGGAGAGGGCCGGATTCCAGAAGGTGGGTATCCGTCTTTGTGCGTTCGCCTCTGCTGAGGACACACGCCGTTTCCAGATCAAGGAGCAAGACAACTGGGAGAGCACGATTCAACCAGGCGGGAAGTATTACTTCACAAGGTACTCTACTTCATCGCCCCATGTATCTCACCAACCCGCTTTTCATCCAGGAATCAAGCAGCCCTCATCGCCTTCACACTCCCACAGAACTGGAAGCACGGTGCAGGCGTGAGCATAGTGGCTACACACGTTGATAGTCCTAATTTGAGGGTGAAGCATCCAGTTCTAGTCACCCATTACCGGTATTGAGTGAGGGCGATCTAGGTTCGCCCTATCTCGAAGCGATCCAAATCTGGATATCTCCAAGTTGGTGTGGAGACTTACGGCGGTGGTATCTGGCATTCATGGCTCGATCGGGACCTCTCGTTGGCTGGTAGGGTTGTTGTTGCCGAGTCAAGTGGCAGTTTCAAGTCCAAACTGGTCAAGATTGACCGCCCTCTTCTCCGCATTCCCACCTTGGCTATCCATCGTGCGTACTTAGTGTAACGATACGGAACCCATCTAATGACGTTCTCTCGCAGTGGATCGCGGTGTGAATGAAAATTTCAAGTTCAACCAAGAAACGGAATTTGTTCCTATTCTTGGACTCATCGAGTCAACCTTCAACGCTGCGAAGGACGAATTACCGGATGGTAAAGCCCCCAAACCCACCAAGCTTCCAGCCTCAAGCATCCAAGGCAACCACCACCCAGCATTATTGTCACTACTGGCTTCAGAGTTGTCCATCGCACCAGAAGAAATTCATGATTTCGAGCTGTGAGCATCGTTGTTCAGACTTGGTGCATCGTCTTGAGGATTCCTTTCTAGATCGTTATATGACACGCAGCCCGCTACATTGGGAGGCATCAACAACGAGTTCATTTTTAGTCCACGAATGGACAACCTCGTCTCTTCGTGGGTTCACTGTGCCCACTTCGTTGCTCCCTTCTGAATATTGGTTAGATTCTGCGCAGTCGAGGCACTTGCAGAGAGTGTACAAGCTCAATACTTCCCCAGCTTGGAAGGGAACGTGAATTGTATCGCCCTTTTCAATCACGAGGAGATTGGTAGCGTTTCTACATCTGGTGCAGAATCCAGTTTGATCCCTTCATTATTTAATCGACTATCACCTACCCCCGCAACATTCGCCCAGTCAGTCTCCCGATCTTTCTTAATTTCTGCGGACATGGGACATGCCGTTCATCCCAACTATTCATCACGACACGAAGAAAAACACCAGCCCGTTATGAATGGAGGAATCGTCATCAAAACCAATGCCAAGCAACGTTATGCAACTGACGCAGTGACTACATTCATCGTCAAGCAACTCGTTGAAAGGCGCGGCGGCCAAGTGCAAGAGTTTGAGGTCCGGAATGATATGTACGCTTTGCTGCCAGTATTTTGGCGCCCCCCTTTGCTCACCCCTTCTGTAGTCCTTGTGGTTCCACTGTTGGACCAATGCTTTCGAAAATTGGTCTCCGAACTGTCGATGTAGGGAACGCAATGCTTTCCATGCATTCTATACGCGAAACCGCTGGTGCACACGATGTTCAACACGCCATTGACCTTTTTGGCTCCTTCTTTGAAGGGTTTTCAGTGTTGGATAGGGGGCTTACTGTCGATTGATCGGTCCACTCTGTATATTTCTTTCAAGTAAATGGCAACATGCCGCCTGTCGAGTCGATTATGAGGTCTACTGCGGACTGTTGGTACAAGTAGGCAACAAGAAGATTACGCTAATCTTATCGCTTTGCTTTTTTTGTGACTTGGAAGTCTTTTGATATGGGTAAGGCCTCTGGTCCAGAGAGTACATTACGCTTTTTGGCTGTCCGTGTGTAGTGCGAGAGAACCCATTCACGCTCGGCCTCCGTCTGCTCTATCGTCCCTTGTCGTATCTCGTAGGCTGAAGTCGGCAATGAGCTGCAAGCTCAAGGAAAACTTAATATCACTTACGTTTCATTTCAAACCTTGGACCAACTTCTGCTAATTGCACTTGCTTGCCATATTTTACAAATACATGATGTCTGTCTGCGCATTGAGTATGGTCACTCTTGGGAAACACGAGAATTACAAAATACCTAAAGGAAATGTAATCGTTCTCGTTCGCAAATGTCATCACACGTTTGCTATCTTCTTTTGGTACAGGGAACAAGTACTTCAGCATGTCACGTATTCGTTCACCTAGTCTCGAAGTGAAATTTTCGAAAATCAGGTGAGGATATTGTTCGGAAACCGTTGATTCCTTGTATGTGCCAATGTCGTGACGCAAGGAAACATTGCTGAGGGTGAAGTATACTGTTGGGCCGTGAGGGAAATGCGAAACTATCATCGCATCTAACATAAAAGCGCAGCAATTAGATAGCTACTCAAATGACAAACTTACTAAACGCTCACCTGGAATACCTCGATGCTCGTGGAGAATTATTAGATCTGTTACATCGTTCGCCCTACACGCCTCTGCTAACTCCTTTATAACATAGTTTCCACGGTTTATACGGTGCGCATTTGGGAAGACGAGGCGCATTTCCTGTAGCGATGTCGGCGAGATAACTCCCATGACTTATGAGTTACGAACCTTTGTGAATTGGAGCAACTTGGAACTTGGGTCCCTTGACGTTGTGATAATGATTTTAGGATCTTGAATACCGGCTCTGGCATATTCGTTGTCTATATGAGTCGTAGGATCTGTCGATTTATGATTAAGAACCAGTCAAGCGAACACACACATAATCCACCCACCTGCCTGAGCTTCATCGAACACCAAATCCTTTCCTAGCGCTGTTGCATCTTTTCGGAGCTCAGTCGGTAGGGCCTTTCCAGTAGCTAGAGCATCCTTCAGTTGCTGCTTGCGTTCGTAGGTCTGCCTCTCTTGGGCCTCCAGGGATTTTGCATACACGTATTGGCGCCGCTCCCTTATTTGACGCCGTAGCTAACTCTTAAGCAATGAATAGGAGCTTTAAGCAGAGTTTGTGGCCTTACCATGATGAAAAGAAATGATGATCGTGTGTCACGGTCGTCACGCCATGACACATGTATTGAACTACTGTACTGTAACAGCCAAAATACAATCAAAATACTTGTATCCTAATACCACAACTGAAATACGAAGTTCTTGGCAATATCCGTACCCAGAGCCCGGATATATGACTTGACATGACGCTGAACGCCATACAACCGCCATTGTGGTGTTTGCTGTTTACGCACAGCGGAGTTAGTCACCAGACTAGGAGTTCATATCAGGCAGACATACCGTTAACGGGTATAAAATAGCTTGTCTCGACGTTTGGACGAGTGCCTTATAATCAGCGAGGTCATCATCCTGGATGGGATTCCCGTCATAAGGATCACCTGTACAAAATGTGGCAGTCTTTGTAACTTAATGGAGAAATAGTATAAGCTCGCAGTTCGTACCTCTTGATATTGCAGTCATTGAATGTTCTGGAGAAGAAAAACACGCATAGCGGTGCTGATCAAGGAGCTTTTTGCAATCATCGAGCGGATACCAAGCATATGTCTCCTGGACTATCCTTGTACCCTTTTCCAGTGTTATTATAAGGCTACAACTTACGGGATCTGCGAGAAATGACGGTGAGTACTCCCCTTTGTATTTCATCTTCTGACACGAGTGAATATAATAGCCTGAGGAAAGGTTTGTATGGGCCAATATAATTTGCACTAGTTGAGCAGCTCACCCATGTAAAGGGCTGACATCCCAGGCGCTCCTGCCTCTCTAATCTCTCTCACCAATGCCGCTTCTCTGAAGACACTAAGCTAATAACCTCGTCAGAAAGGGATTGGTACAGGCTACGGTGGCTAACCTTGCCCAAGGAATACTTCTCCCAGCGTTTATCGTACATGAAATAGACGCTTGATACGCATGATGGTAGAATATCCAGAACTGCCATCGCGATTAATTCTCCATCTAGTCGGTACAATTGATGATAAGATCCATATTCCGTTGGTAACCCCACTGGGGGTGGTGAAGGGTATTTAATTCGTTCCCGCTAAACCGTTATCATCGTTAAATATGACAACCATCTAATAAATTAGACAGACCATCAGGGGTGAATCGACCAGGAAATTTGTGAAGCTACTGGGTGAATTCTTCATGTCGTGGTGTATTTCTTCCTGGTAACGCTTAAATAACAGAAACTTTTCTTGTGAGTACGAAGAAGGTTCAAGGGAAACCTACAAAAGCCATACATTATGCATTAGCAGAGCGGTGTAGGGTAATGCAGTCCATCTAACCTGGAAGCTGTGGATTGATTTGTCTATTGTGCCATCTTGGTACTCAGACGCGTGTATTGCATGTACTAGGGAGAATTCCGTTTGCTTCTCTGTAGGGGCGCTAAGAAACAAGTAGGTCGATAACTGCGTTCATTTGGCGCTGACCGCACCTAATGCGCACTTCAAAGGAGTTTGTCCATCCTTTACATTTTTGACGAAGTTATTCCAGCTGCGTAGATAATTAGGCTGTGGGGTAGCTGTATGCGAGATTCCTGCACACCGATTAATTAGCTTGCGTTGACTCTTTGATGGCTTGAAGTGCAGTTCATCGAGCCTAACATGATTAATCACTGGAAGGTATTGCACGCAAACTCGGAGACAAGTACTTGATGGTGTACTGGGGGCAGCATGAACTAGGTAGATGCGGCTTATAGCACCAGGTACCTAAGACAGGATCAGATGATGCTGAATCGCTACGAAACTAATGCCATGTTCTGACCGGAGCGCCTCCAACCTCGATCAATCATAGTTTGGTAGTCCTATGAGTTAATGAGTGCGATTGATTGCCAGTGGCAGAGACTGACGACAGTAGGTTACATACAATACACGTTATCTGCAGGGCATCAAAGCCAGCTGTGTGGACGCTAGACTGAGTCTTGCTTCGTTCTCCTGGGGGCGAGCAGTAGCCACAGGAAGATGCACTCTTTCCGTGAGCTATGCCGACAGAAGTTTCGATAGGCATGTTGAGCTGATATGATACGCTGGGGCCTGCAGTCACGCAGCTGTGACAGCACCGACCCTCCGCCACCCGGATTTACTGCCACGCTTGGCTGATCTTAGCCGACTTCGTTCTCCACCCTTCGATGGCTATGGCTCTGCGGTATCCGAGATTCGTGAAAACCAAGCCTTGTTGGCGCTTCTTATTACGCCACCAGTTGGATGTTTAATCGTGCCAACCAACGGCTAGCAAAGACAAGCTCAACCAGGAAATTCTACGGCGTTCTCTCGGGCGAAAATATAGGATGTGCTAATGAAATCATAACTGTGCACTGCTCCCATTCCAAGCGAAGCGTACACTTAGGCTGTGCAGAACCATGCTAACGGAAAATAAACAGAGCGTGGATTCTTGTCAATGAGCGGACTTGTGTCCAAGATCAACTGTTGCTTGTGTTATGAGTTCAGTCAATAATCTGGATGCAACTCGGAACATAAGGTCAGCTGAAATGAGCGTTGCTTGGTACTTCGTTCGCACAGGTAAGACGTAGATGACGCCAACCCTTGGTTTGAGTGTGTAGTGCTAACATATGTTATATTAGATACAGACTGAAAGGACTAATTTCGGTAAATGGTATCAGAATTTGCGAGTGCGAGTGTATAAAAGACCTGGAAATGCACTCAAGACAGGATATCAGCCTCGCCGTTCACTCCGCTACAACACAAACAACATTGTCAAATGAAGTACCTCCAAGCATTCCTCACTGCTCTCACTATCGTTCAGCCCCTCGTTTCTGCGGGTACCATTCCCGACCTGAAATCACGTCAGGCCGTCTCCGCAAACCCCTATGTTGGCAAGCAAATTTACGCCAATAAGTCCTACGCACAAAAGCTTCAAGTTACCATTGATTACTTTGATGCGCAAGGAGACTCTTTGAACGCAGCCCGCACAAGGCCGGTCCAAAAAGTGGGTACCTTTGTCTGGATATCCAAAACTGCAGACATACGTATTTCTCGTTCCTTTGAGATTCGGTCTGTATCTTGAAAGGCACGACAGATAGCTAATATTGCGCCGTTGATACAAGAAGCATCTACTCACCAAAGGCTTACCGACAAGTCACAGATCATTCAGCTGGTGGTCTATAACTTGCCGGATCGGGATTGCGCCGCAAAGGCCTCCGCTGGTGAACTCAAGCTCGAGGAGGATGGATTCAACAAATACAAAGCTTATATCGACAGTAGGTCGCCCAAAGACAGTGTTCTGATCATTCTCACTCAAATGAGCAGGTATCGCAAGGGAATTATCGACACCGTTAGCTCGTGGTTTGACATTCGCTGTCATCCTTGAACCTGATTCTTTGGTAAACTTATTCAATAACGAACGAAGGAAAACTACTGACATGATATATGTAGGGAAATTTAGTCACCAACCTCGGTGTTCCGAAGTGTGCGGGTGCCGCTCAAGCCTACAAGGATGGCGTCTCCTATGCGATTTCCAAGCTCCAGCACCGCAATGTCCACCTCTATATCGACGCCGCTCATGGAGGATGGTTGGGGTGGAATGACAACCTTGTCAGTGTTACTTACCTTCTCCAGTATTGTAGCCATATGCTTATTACCCTTAGGCACCCACTGCAACCTTATTTGCTGAAGTCCTACGCAACGCCGGCCCAGGAGCAAGGGTTCGCGGTCTTGCAACCAATGTCTCCAATTACAACCGTAAGCCATCCTCCCTAACTGACACGCAATTGATCCCAACACACGAATAGACTATAACTCCACCAACCGCGAGCCGTACACCGAGTGGAACAACTCTTGGAACGAGCAACTCTATGCACAGCAACTTGCCCCTCACCTTGTGGCTGCTGGCTTCCCCGCACACTTCATTATTGATCAAGGTCGGTCTGGTCAAACAGGTATCCGTGCTGAATGGGGCTACTGGTGCAACATCAAGGATGCTGGCTTTGGTATTAGGCCAACCACCGATACCGGCGATGCCCTCGTTGATGCTATCGTCTGGGTCAAGCCTGGAGGTGAATCAGACGGCACAAGTGACACGTAAGTGATCATCCGTAAATTACAGTTCAGCTCATAAGATTCGTGGTTAGACAAGCTGAACGTTTTGATGAAATGTGCATCGGTCCCAACGCACATACCCCAGCTCCGGAGGCTGGGGAGTGGTTCAACGAATACGTTATTGAGCTCGTAAAGCGTGCAGATCCACCTCTTCCGACCGCATAAAATGCACCACCCCTCTTAAATACTTAATACGACCCTTTACCGGTTGAAATATTTAAATTTATATCTATTATGTTGTTATTGCAGATGTAGGGCACCGAAGCCAAATATTTAACTGTTGACATTATGTCGTTGATACGACCTTAAATTAGTTTTTCCCCCCCTTAAACTAAATCCACTCACTGGATTAAGACCCCAATTGGGCTGCCTCTACGACAATGTGATTAGTTCCAGGTTGAGGCCCAAATTAAGTCATTGCGTATTTGCCAGGCTCAGGGCGGCGTTGAGCTTCATGACGTGAATGAGGGATATCGTAGAGACCATTGGATGTGCTGTACTATGGTGACTACAATCGCATTCAAAGAGGTGTCTCATTTGATGCAGAGCCTCCATCCTAAATACCCTGCTAAATTTCTGCACTTCAAGTATATCAGGCTTAACACAACTGAGGTATGGCTACGTTATAGGTTCAGTTACTGGGCTTAGTCCCTTTACTGCTGCTGCCCAAGCCGTCTGCGCTCTTCTTCGTAGCCTCAAAATTATAAGCAACGTTCTTCCTATATTTCGTAGCCAAATCCGCGGCTATCTTCACCGATGCATTCGCACGAAGAATTTCCTGAGGTTCAAGATCAGACAATCGCGTGGCATCGTAAAGTATCTGTGGTATCACCTCCAGACAATGGTTGAGCTCCATGATCGCTTCAGTGCATTTGGACTGCAATTCCGGGTTCCCCATAAGACCGTGGCACATTCTAGGAGTGAGAACATACCGCATTCTTGACTATGCGTTCTAGTAGGACGGCCTGCTGCTCAGCATGTGGATTCTCCATGAAGACAGTAAATAATGATTGCCCAAACAGCGCAACAAATGTGTCACAAACTGTGACAACGCGACCTGTCACGCGTCTAATTACATGCCAGAAGAGGAAGGTCAAGGTGGGAAGGACGTGTATGCACTACTGTATGATACGTATGCCATATAGATAAGACAAAACAAAAAGGAGAAATGGCTATATGAGCAGATATACTGACGAGAGAGTTCGATAGTACAACACAGGAAACTGCAACTAACTTGAAGTCATGCCAAACAGGAGTGCCGAGTCGACCTAGGGGTATAATGATGGCGTGTCGTCAGGAAATGTGCTGAAAATGTAAATGCTTGGAGAATGGAGGAAGTGCTATGATTGATAGGCAAGTTCTGGATGTAGGATTCGATGCAGAAGGAAAATGGAAGTAACGAGCGACTCAGTCACACTGAGTGCGGCTATTATGCCCAACCATCCCAACGACCATACTTTCGGTATTCTTCTAACTTGCATTGCCGACTTTCTTTCTTCTTGTCGTCGCGCTCCCTCTCCTTTCCTTTGTCCAGTCGTGATATTGTGGACGATCCACTAGGCGTCCTGGGTCGGTGTTGCTGTTGGGCGAAGCTAAATTTCGGAGGGGACTTGGGGAGCTGGGGGCTGCTGGGAATAGTGACCACAGCTTCTGGCTCTTTGCTTCCGAAGGTAGTCGGTATGGATAGGCGATACCATCCTCCAGAATATGTCAACGCAATTAGCTGGTACGTCACAGGTCGATTACTCGTGCTTGCGTCATCTCGTGGTGCCTCAATCCAGCCCACAACACATCGTTCCTCTTCAGGTGCGTCATCAACCCGTGTTTTAGCTGATGCAGAGGATATGGAGATGTGTGCTGATTGCACAGGGACACGATATTGTGCGTATGACCACTCCGAACCAAAATATTTGGGGAGAGGCAAATAGGGCGTTAGTGGTAACAGAGAGGATTGTCGATTCCTATTAGGAGTCAACAGGGCTCAGTCCCATTTTGTGCATCACCCAAAGTAGAGATGTGACTTGCCTATTTTCTGAAACCACGAGTGAGAAAATGTGCACAGTACCCTTATCGCTCCATACGCAGACCTCCTTCTCATCCGGTCTGAATGCAACGCCATATATGACGGCTTTGTCTGTGCCTCTCCGGAGTTCTCGTATCTGGTTTCCTGTTTCGGTATCCCATATCCGTATTAGGGTTCCATT
This sequence comes from Volvariella volvacea V23, assembly GCA_000349905.1. Classification (NCBI taxonomy): domain Eukaryota; kingdom Fungi; phylum Basidiomycota; class Agaricomycetes; order Agaricales; family Pluteaceae; genus Volvariella; species Volvariella volvacea. Next base: position 2,547,514 of record KB722736.1, on the reverse strand, counting down.
CTCAGATGATGTTGCAATCATCCGCCCGGACTGTGTGGCAGTTATTGTTGTAAGGGCAGAGGAATGCGCAGGTATGAAAGAGATGTGGGACCGTGAAGGAGGGAGTGGATAATGTGCCTTTGTAGGAGATGGTGGACCTCTAGGCGGAGGTGGTGGGCACGGCGGGAGGTGTATTAGACGCACATGCCCTGTTTGCCTTCCCATGATAGCGAGCAGCGTTGAGTGCGGTGCCGTAGACAGAGCAAGTAGACCTGAAGCCCTGTCCATTCAGAGTGTTGATACAGCCAAACACCGAAAGACATACCTCTAGGATTGTCGCAAGTTTCCCATTCCTGATGTCGAGTGATCTGCCCATCAATCTTAAACACCACCACTCTTCTCTTCAAAGCAACGGCTAGCCAACCTCTTCTGCATGCCAAACCCGTAACTCTTGTTCTAAACTCTAGTTCCGCAACTTCGTGTCCAGCCGAATCGTCCCACACAATGACTTTATTTGGTGGATACAGCGGGCTCCGACCGCCACCTAGCAAGAAGAGAATGTTGGAAGTATTGAGGGGTACTGCGGCCGCAAGTGTGCCTCCAGGCAGTTCTGTTGCTTCATCCATCAGATGTGATCCTTATCTCGGCCAGAGAAAAGATAACACATACCGCGTTTTCGGATGAGTTCCAGTGGATGTGTTCTGTAGACTCCAAAACCGGCCTCGGTTGTGGCGGTGAATATTTGACAATCAGGATCAAAACGTGCATCGAAGACATGAACCGGAGCGGTAGATGTGATAGAATGTCGGGCTAAGTTCATGAGGGGAAGAGGGCAAGGTACCCAACGCAGTCTATCGACCCGGTCCTCGGGTTTAAGATGAGAGTCCAAATAAGGACTATTTACTCCAAGTGAATAACCGGCCGCGCGGTGACCTTGATCCAGTCATCCCACAACACATTACCACATAACAGCTACATTGCACAGCAGACCAGATAGAGAGTATACATCGGATATCGATCTCAATAGCAAGTATTGTGAAAAGGAGCAGAGCAAAGATCAAAAGGCGCACTAGCTACGTTTGGGGGACAAATACATGGAATGGAAATCAGTCGGCTCACACAATGGTCGTCTTAACTGCGAGCAGTATTAGAAATTGGGATATTTGGAGAATAAGGCGCAGATCCAGCCGGCACTGCAGCTGAGGAATTGTACTGTAGATTGGTCGAGTTCCAGGCCTTTGGGGGTCGCAAATCAATGTGGGCAAGTTGCTGGCGCGCGGCTTTGAACTCCATCTCCTCCGCTTGATTCTGAGCCACTAAGGCCGCTTTAGCCTCGGCTTGTCGCTGCAACTCTGCTTCCGATTCTTCCGATAGATAATCCGTGAACGCACCATCCGACGTTACTGTGCTATCTGATAGGCCTCCCTCACTGCCGCTGCTGCTAGAAGCACTGGAGGAATCGTCGTCATCCTTCTTTGGTGTCCGTGGGACGGTGAATGAGGGGCGGTCACCAGGACGAGGGGATGTTGGCAATTTAGCCGTAGGAACACTCGAGCTGGAGAGAGACGACTTGTGACGAGGGGCTGACGGGCCGGCAGTTGCACGACTGTCAGCGGCTGCATTCACATTGGAAACAGAAACAGAAGTTGTAGCTGGTGTTACAGAAGGGCGTCGACCATGAGATGAACCTGGACGCTTAGATGGATCAACGTCTGTGTGTTTGCGACTTGGGGAGGACCTAGAGGAACGGGACTTGTCTATATGTTCGTGTCGTCTGTACTCTGCATTGGAGACCGAAGACGAGATGGTCGTGACACTGGAGCTACGGGATAAATTGGCACCGGTGATTTGATAAGGCAATTGCGGACTCCCAGATGACCGCCCTCTGACGGTGTTTTTTCCAGACGAGGAGATTGGCTTGGTTGGAGGGGTGGTGGTACTGCCCCTCCGTTCGTGTGAAGAACCGCTGGGCCGACTATGACCTGGAGCAGGGCGCGGTGGTATGGGACTGCTACCTCCACGTTGGAGGCTGCCCAGGGCGGCGCTTATCTCCGGAGGAATGGGGACATGATGGATTATGCTAACGGACTTCCAGTCCGCAATTTGGATGAGACGGTACTCAGAGGATGCGGGGGGCCGACAACAGCCGGGCCACCCTGGGTTATTCCAGCCGGCGAGGGTGGTGGGAGGCTTGATACGTGCCCACTTGAAAGAGGTAAGAAGGTATTCCAGGAGGTAGACAGAGGGGTAGATACCTTGCAGTAGCCACAACCATTAAAGCATTCAACTGGACCACGTTGTCAACCATGCTGTGGCAAGGAAGGCTGAAAAAGGCAGAAACGAGGTACCTTCGGCATTCTTTAGGTAGAGGACATCACAACGAGGATGAGCGGTGCGATTTCGACAGATTTCACGGACATGTGGACACCTGGAAAGGGAAGAGCGGGGTGAGGGGAGGGCTGATGAGAAGAGCAGGGGACGACATGCCTGGAATGGGGAAAGACCTTGCACATAGGACAGGCGTTGACTGCCTGATCCACGGAGCCGTAAATGTAGCACATGGGGACGAGGGAGAAAGGGAAGAAGAGAGGGCGTGGTAGATATAAGGAGAGTGTTTGGGTTGAGCAGGAAAAGGAAAAGGCACAACTGGCAGTCGGACTCGGACTCGTGTGTACAGGACTCGATTTCGAGGCGAGCACAGGTTGTGCTGCACGGCATCGAGCACGTCGCCTCCATCTGCCTCTCCATCCCCCCGTCTGTCGCTATCCATGTGTTCTCCATCCCCGTGCCACGACCTCCCTGTCCACAGGCGCGTCTAATCAGGCACCCATTTACTTATCTGCTTCATAATTGCTGTGCACACACGTTCTTGCCAAGCCACCCTACATACAACATTTACTTCCTTTTCCCCGACTCCGACTAGCTTTCACTGTCTCCTCTCTACCTCCTCCTCCCGCAGTTTACATACGGTACATCATGGGCAAAAATCAGTCCAAGCTCACCACCGAACAGCTCAACGCCCTCGCAAAGGATACCTATTGTATGTACCCGCGCCATCCTACTCGCTACCCTGATTGATCCTCACTCCACCCTAGTCGAGAAGAAGGAGCTGCAGCAGTGGTCAGTCCTTGCATCGGTACAACGTCACCGTCTGATACCACCGATTCGCAGGTACAAAGGTTTCAGGAAGGACTGTCCCTCGGGTCGTCTCAACAAGGAAGAGTTCATCCGCATTTACAAGCAGTTCTTCCCCTTCGGCGAACCAGACGATTTCGCAGATCACGTCTTCAACGTCTTTGACACGGATGGCAACAAGGAGATCGATTTCAGAGAATTCATAGTGGCCCTGAGCATTACAAGTCGCGGCGACGTTGACGAGAAGCTCAAATGTATGTCTATTCCCTCCTGGCTCCCAATTCTCAGACCTTGGGCGATATCGATCCTAACTGATCTCGCAGGGGCATTCCAACTATACGACATCAATAAGGATGGCAAGATAACCCACGAAGAAATGCTGGAGATTGTGCGAGCCATCTACAAGATGACCGGAGAAATGGTTAAGCTTCCCCCAGATGAGGACACACCCGAAAAGGTAATCAGCACTGCCTCGCATCTTCAGCTCGTGTGCTCACCTCTTCCTCAGCGTGTCGACAAGATTTTCCGCAATATGGACCGCAATAAGGATGAGTCGCTAACATATGACGAATTCGTCGAAGGGAGTAAGCAGGATCCAACCATCATGCAGGTGTGTCGCGTGCTGCGTGCTCCACCCCCCCACTTCCGAGTGCTTAACCGCATTTCCAGGCTCTTTCATTATACGATGGTCTCGTATGAGTTGACCTAATCGAGTATCCTACATTCTCTGACATAAACTTGGTGGCGGGCTTACGTTCGATCTTATAACATTTGTATTCTATTCAGTCGTCGCTGAGCGATTGCCTATTCGCCGATACTGATAAGCTGTAACATTGTGGGGCCGGGTATGATACACGTAATGCAGAATAGAGGGTCAAATCCTTTGATGACTACGGCGAGAGCTTTCCGTGTCTTTGCAATACTCTGTCTTCAGCGTCGGTGCCAACCCAAGAGTACAGGCCTTCTGCCAACGCCAGGTGTTCCCGTTCGGCCTTGAAGAGCTTGTTGAAGTCCTGAGGTTGTCCAGGCATAGGCGCGCCAGCTGCCGAAAACGGGGACATTGTCATATCCTTGGAAGAATCCGCGGCTGCGATATGAGGCCACTCAGTGTCAGACCTACGTGAGTGGGGCAAGTTGAGCTTACAGTTATCTCCTCCAAGGATAAGACGGTATAATCCGTTCAAACCAAAAAAGTTGAGGAAGTACCACGACAGCGAAGAAACCCAACGAACATCCATATCCGGTGTCTCAATACCACGTTGAAGCATAGACTTGAACCCCAGAGTGAGAGGGAAGGGTAGCTTAACTGGCCGTGCCGGTCAGTATCGGTCATTCGCGTTCGAGGTGTGGCTACGTACTCAACACAAACCCTTGAAAGAAAAAGTTGATCCATCCCATTATAATCATTTGTGGAACCATCATAACCATCTGAGTCTTCATTCCTGCCATCATACCCTCCATGGCTGCTGGGTCCGACATCGGATTTGGTGGCGACGGAGGAGCTTCACCTTGTTTAGGCGGCCCATCCTTCAGGTATGTTCCTGCATCATAGGCATCCGAAAGGTGTTTAGATATAGATGTATAATACTGCGGCGGAATAGGCGAGTTTGAGGCTGTTGCCCGCAGTATCTGCGACCGTGCCATTGCCTTTCTGAGTAGTTTGCGGTGGTGTTGAGCGATGCAGGAGCGTTCCAATTGAACAATGGAGTCGTGGGATGTGTCAGTGAGCAGTGGTTGGCACTGGTATGGTTTTGGCAGACATACTGCTCTCGGATGGCCGCTCGGGATTGCTTATTGGGTGGGGAGTGCAATAAAAGAACGACATAATGGCGGAGTATTCCGACGAGAATCTGGACATACGATTCAGTCACAGGTTTTGCTTTTGTGGGAGGGAACATACCATGACTAGCGTGATTGGGAACAGCACCCAATCCCGGATTTGTGGATCAAGGTACAGTGAGACGCTATCATTTCATGAATAACACCGCTAGGCATCCAAAGCATAACGAACATACGCAGAGCTCACCATCGTTTCCTAAGCCGCGTTGGGCACGAGCAGAAGGATAACTGCGTAGCATTGCGTGGAATTTGGCTTCGGCATTTGCCAGCATTCCTTGGTTGTGCCTGGTCTGGCACCGCGGGTCTTGCAATTCTGCGCATTTGCGCCGTCTTTGTTGGTGCCGGAAGCCCGCTGCGTGCTATGCGCAGACAGAAGCCAAGTTATGCGTAGTTGGTCTCAACCATGGTACATATAATCTCAATGACTTGGCTAGTACCGTCACAATGGGTGGTAGAAAGGTAAGGTAACCACTTGATTCAATCCAATCACAAGCTGCAATGACCTTTCAGGTTGACGAGCACAAGCACGAAGCAGAGTTGGAGCTGCTGGATCTCCCATATACCGACAGCAACACCAATGATATTGGCGAACATCAGTTACTAAATGCGCCCGTGTTTGAGCGAGAGGCATACCTCGCTGCTGATCTCAATTCTCGATCCACCCAATACGGCGTGCTTGCGGGTATTAGGTCTATCAAGTAAGCTGCTACAACGATGTAATGTCGTCTAGTTGCTAAGGGTGGCACAGTTGTGGATCCCAAGTTTATTACCCAAGTGATCCAATTCTTTACCTCAACACAGTAAGTCTTGAAGAACTTGAAATGTGGTTGACGAGTGAGTCGTTTGGGTCATAGAATGCCCCATTCTCCAGTGTTATCTGTGGAGTTCAAGGTTGGTCGGATCCACGACAAGTGCTTTCCCATTGACGTCTACCCAGGATCGGGGAAGTCGCATACCGTGGCTGTAATGCTCGAAAACATGTTTGTTTCGCAATGCCCTCAGATTGGGAGCTTGCAGCGTCCACTATCTGGATTGGTTTTGCATTATGGAGAAGGTGGTAAAGATGCTAGGCCCTGCGAAGCTGCAATGGTAGCCATCCCAACAAGGCCAGGCTTGCAAACCCCCTACGTCCGCATATACGTCACAGCTTCGTCTCTCGAGCACATGCGGTCCTTGTATCTGCCTTTGGGCAATCGTGTCAGCGTCGAACCGCTGTACTTCGAAGACCGTGAGCTCGACGCGCAAGCTTTTCTTACCTTGATGGGTGTTGGATCAGATTCGGAACAAACCCCGCTATATGTTGAAATTATTCTCGTGAGTAGCAGCCTTGGTGAATCAATAACAGGGACGATACACGACAACTAGAGCATTCTTAGAGAGCTGGGACAAAATTTTTCGTATCGCCTTTTTTATCAGAAGCTCATAGAACGAAAGCGGATGTTCAACGAAATGCAACAAGGAGGATTAGCTCAACGACTTTCATTAGTTGAGAGCTTCTTGGCCAGGAAACCAGTCGGCGGGAGTCGATATGCAGCCGGCCAGATTACCCTCGTCGATTTATCAGACCCGTTTATTGACCCGGCCACAGCCTGTGGTATTTTTGATATCCTCGTCAGACAATTTCAACGCCAGCAAGTGGATACAGGGAAAGTTCTAGTGGTCGATGAGGCGCACAAGGTCAGTAACTTCTTAAGTGGCACTGAAAGTCATGGTATAACACAGGGTCATGGTGTAGTACTTGGGGTCGTCTCGCGCTCAAGTTACATTAAGCAAGACTCTGATAGACATTACAAGACAGCAACGCCACTTGGGAATGCGAGTCATACTCAGCACCCAAGGTACACCCTAGTAGCCGTCATCGTGATTATGGATGCTGAATCGCTCTCCAGAACCCACTGTAGTTCCACCAGCCTTCCTCGGCCTGTGCTCTATCTTAGTGCTCCATCGATTTTCTTCGCCATCTTGGTATGAACATATAGTGCGACACCTGGCTGCACGGTTACAATATAATCACACATTCAACCAACTCGTTCATCTTCAGGTATTGTTTGATAACGCAGGTATTGGGGGATAACTGAATCAGTGATTTAGACTGGTCAAGCCATGGTCGTCGCACCAAGTGGTTTGAAAATAAAGCCATTATTAAATCTGGGTACAGACGATCCGGTTCCGAGGGTAGAGCAATTTGGCCGGAGCTACATGCTAGTCATGACGAGACGAAGGGTTACAAAAGATGGAGGTGCTTCTGTCCTGGCAGTGAGAACCGCGTAGATATTTTGTTCCTCCTTTATAGCGCATTGCTTAATAGACTAGCCAGTCTTGTACCGCTTCCAGTGCTTCTGCCCACCCAGTGGCTTTGTCCCGGTTCACAACCTTGATACTCTCAACCTCGTCACGGCCGAGTCGTCCACCGTTATATAAATGACCAAAGGTGTTATCGTCGCCCATACGTCCGGGTGCTCGAAGGGGATTTAATAATTGTCGCGCTTCAGTGGGTGAAGCTTACCTGTTCCCTGAGGGTTCTCCCATCGGATGTGGGCTTCAACATGACTGTAAGTGAGCCTTAGGAGATACACTTGGGTATCGTCGCGGAAAAAGCGGACCAAGGTCCTGGGCACTTGTGTCGAGGTAGAGAGATGAATGAAGCCATCGGCAGCATCGAGCTGGCTCAAAGGCAAGCGTTCTGGTAATGGCGAAGGCGGGGGAGCTGAGGAGTGTACGATCTTGTAGAGATACGTTGGGGGGAGGGTGGTGGCCATTGGTGGTGAGATGGGATCAAATAACAATACACAACCAGGACGCGACTCGACTTGCCTTTCCCAACTACTAACCATGAGCAACCCCCCGACGAATACCTCGACCGCCACTCCCAATCCTTTTGGTGGTGTCTCTAGTGGTGGGACGAACCCATCTGGCACGACGTCTCAGCCCAATTTCTTCGGTGTGTCTGCCTGCCACAACCGTGTTCAAACACAGCTAACGAGCAACTTTCTAGCTGCATTTGGAGGTGGTAAAACGAGCTTCACCGGTGGCACCAATTCCACAACGCCAGCACCGGGTGCCAATCCATTTGGAACAAACCCAGCTCCCGCAAGTAGCAGCACCCCCACCAGCATCTTTAATACAAAATCCGATGCGACCACTGGCACATCAGCCCCTTCTTTCTCTAGTCCCTTCTCCCTACCAAAGCCAGGCGAGCAGCCCAAACCTATAACTTCCAATTGTAAGTTGCAACCTTAAGCACGAGCATATAGTGCTAAGTACAATTACATCAGTCTTCGCTACACCTCCCGCAGGAACGAGTTCATCGCCATCTGGTATGATGCTCATATGCTATGAAGGTGAATCAGGCTCTCATTAGTACTGATAGGAACAGGAATGTTTGGGCTTCCACCCAAACCTTCGACAGACTCTTCTGCGACACCTGCTTCAACGAACCCCACTTCGACGAGTTCAGCAACCCCGTTGTCTCTGTTTAGTACGCTTGCAAAGCCAGCTGGCTCGGCCTCTACTGGGACTTCATCGACCCCAACACCAGCGGCTGCAGCACCGACAGGTTTGCGACATATCTTCTCCTGCTCAGTAACTTCAATGACTGTGTTCCAGTGTCTCCCGCGTCATTTGGCTTCGGTACTAAGGCACCGGAAAAGAAAGATGGTCCAGCACCCGCGGCGCGTACGTTTACTTCCCTTGACCAATGTTGAGTCCACCTACCTAATGCCGGTTAGCCTCCACACTCAGTCCCTTTTCTCTGAAGCCAGCAGAAGAAAAGAAAGATGGGGCATCTGGTAAGATTTAACCGTCTCATATTTGTTGAGAGAGGCCTCACTCGTTCCATAGCTCTTTCCAGCTTTGGTTTCCCGAAACCTGCGGAGGCTTCGAAGGCGGGGGGATCCTCAATATTTAATCTCCCAAAACCAGGGGAAAAAGAAGGTGATAAAGCTGGCGCTGCTCCATCGGTGTTCACTCTGCCCAAGCCGGGTGAAAAAGAGGGCGAAAAAGTCGCGCCTTCAATATTCACTCTTCAAAAACCTGGTGAAAAGGAGGGTGACAAGGCTGCATCTTCATCTTCGCCATTCAGTCTGTTAAAGCCAACCGATAAACCTGATAAACCTGATGCACCTAAACTAGGTGCATCCTTGTCACCCTTCCCCCTTCCAAAGCCAGGCGAAAAGGAAGGAGATAAAGTCATCGCAAGTATGATCGTGATCCTCGAAATCTCCTCCTTGCTTATGACATACAGCTTCATCAACTTCAGGTACAAATGGCGGTTCAACTATATCTGTTCCAGCCCCATCAACACTGCAAGGAAAGACGATAGAAGAGATTGTAAATCGCTGGACATCAGAATTAGAGACGCATGTTCGTGAATTTAGCAAATTTGCTGGTGAGGTGGCAGTGTGGGATCGGGCGCTAATGGAGAACGGTAATAATGTAAGCCGTCGCACAGAAATCCAAGTTTTTTTCAAGCAACTGATTCCATTCTCGTAGCTTGCGGCTATCTATAGCCATGTTACGGCAGCGGAACGCGAGCAAAACGATATCGACCAGTCCCTAGACCATATCGAGCGTCAACAAAAGGAACTAAGCTCCACTCTCGATGCGTATGAGAAAGCTACACAAGAGATTCTTGGTGCTCAGGGTGGTAGCTTGAGGTCCATGGACACTGGTCCTGCAGACACGGAGCGCGATAAGAAGTAAGGGCAATCATTGTTGCCTGCGATTGGCTTACTCATCCTTGCATAGTTACATGCTCGCCACCGATCTACATACACACCTAGACGACCTCTCTGATTCCCTTTCTCAGATGATTGAGTCGGTCAACAGCTTGTCGCTGCAACCAACGTCAAACGAGTCTAGTGATGATCCACTGACACAAATCGCTCAAATACTTAATAGCCATCTGGAGAGTTTGCAATGGATCGACGGAGCTGTAAGAGAGGTGGAAAGCAAAGTTACCGATGTAGAAAGGAGAATTAAGGACTCGGGCCATGCGACTTCTTTAGGAGGCGCCAGTGGAAAGACTCGCGCATTTGGTCTCAATCGCTGAGTTCGCTGCCACTGGTATTGTCGTCATCATGTATTTCGTTACTCTCCTAGTGTTATATTGTCAAGTGAGTACATGATAGTTGTAGACTGGCGGCATGACCACGCAAGTTGATCAAATAATCCTGCTGTGATAGAAGGATACTTAGAATTGTTGATTGCAGTCATCACAGACTTTCTGGTCAGTGGGGTGGTCACTGATTCACAGTTGCACTACGAATACATGGGGCTTGTTGATTATAGAAGATAAGTAGGGGTATTGACATGCCAAAAAAAGGGAGTGCGAACAATGAAAATCAACAGAGGATTACAATACAGTG